>CM042009.1:38530544-38840544 GCA_023525715.1 Cichorium intybus
TATTATTTATTCAAGAGCTAAATACAGGTGTTACATAGTGTACCTAGACTGATAATTTCGGCCTCCTCTGACTTATGACTTGTTGATACATCTAACCCTAGTGACCGGCCTTTAGGCTTTACAAATAGACACAAAACGTAAACCATAGTAGTCTCGGCGCAACACGACTAAACCCTAGACAGAATTCCAATTCATTATTTAACAATCTCCACATTGAATCGTGAATTCACCATAGCTCAACCTCGCTCCATAAACCAAAAAAATTCCTCCCATCTTCTACCAGCTTGCCCCGTAAGGACTTACCTCCTGCGAACATCAACCAAGTTCAAACATAGCTCGGACTTCTTCTTGGGTAACGACTTTGTCAACATATCTGCTGGATTCACCTTGGTATCGATCTTCAAAATTGAGAACTGGTCTTCTTCAACTATGTCACGACTGAAATTCAACCGGATATCCAATATGCTTCGCATTTTCATGATAAACCAGATTCTTTGCTAGACACAAAACACTTTTACTATCACAGTTCAAGATACGCTTCTCCAACTTCAACCCGAGACTCTCCGCCAAACCATGTAACCAACTACACTCCTTTATACCTCTAGTCATTAACATGTATTCCGTGCCTTGAACCTTGAGGGTTCAACTCATGGAATTCTTTATTTCTTCTTAAAGACCCATTTGCATCCAACCAGTTTTGCTCCTTTCGGTAATGGAACAAGATCCCATGTTTCATTCTTCTCAAGAGATTGTATCTCTTCATTCATCGCTATCAACCAACTTGATCATTCTTTACTTGCCACCGCCTCTTTGTAAGACTGAGACTCATCAGTACCAATGTTTTCACCAACAATTAGTGCATATGCAATAGAACCCATATCACCATAAGTGACATATGTAGCATATCTAGCTGGTTTCTTTGTGTTCCATTTCTCTCCTCTCCTTGCTATAGCTTCATCCTCATTATTCTCTCCATTGGCCTCAACATCACTAGACTGATCCTTATTGGGTTGTTCATGAGTTTCATAATGTCTATGTTGATCATCACCGTCATGCTATTCTTTATTAATCAGAATCCTATCTAGAATTTGTCTGACAAACCCCACCTTCTGGTTAGCACCCTGATCTTTCCCTACATGACTTGTATCACCTCTTCTTTAGTTCACCATAGTAGACTCATCAAATTTCATATCTCTGCTATTAATAATTTTTTGAGTTCTTCTTTCTTCTGTACACCACAGTCCTAGAAATATGCACTTCATTGCCCTTGCCTCAAGTTTACCATCATTAATATGAGCGTAAGCATGAGAACCAAATATACGTAAACCAGAATAATCAGAGGGTTTTCCTAACCATACCTCTTGAGGAGTCTTAAAGTCGATTGCAGTTAATGGTGATCTGTTCACCAGATAGCAAGTAGTATTAACTGGTTCCGCCCTGAATTTCCTCGATAAATATTGGAGTTCTTTATTCTTTTGTACACCACAGACGATTGAACCTTTCACTCCATGTGTATACCCTATAAATCTGCACTTCATTGCCCCACATCAAGTTTACCATCATTAACCTGAGCGTAAGCAGGACAACCAAATATACGCAAACTAGAATAATCAGAGGGTTTTCCAGACCATACCTCTTGAGGAGTCTGGGCGCAACGCGACTAAACGCTAGACAAAATTCCAATTCATTATTCAACACTAGCCATAAGCTAAAATTTACGATTTTACAAAGAATCAAAAATCATGTTTGAATCTTTAATCTAACCAATCCAATTACTTTCTAATTACTATGGTATCTATTATAAATCCAACAGGCGAGATATCATAAAAAGAAGCTCCTTTCTTAGTTTTTGAGTGTTGAAAATAAAGTCATTACGATAAGTCTATAGCGCCTATATTAATAGTGAGCACAATCACGACATAGCCCTTCTTTTTGCAGCATTAAGTTTGTAACTAGTCCGTACAAAAATCAAATATTTGGTCAACTCAAAATAAGAACTTGAACATCGTGCCATTGACCAATCATTTCCCATAAGAAATCGCTACATGACCACTTTTGAAAAGATGGTCCATAGTCTCATTCCATAGTTTACAAATCAGGCATAAAATGGAATTGACATCAACACCCCTCACATCCAACTTAACATTTAGAGTAACCGCTCAAGCACAATCAAACTTATTTCTATGGTATCTATTATAAATCCAACAAATGATATCATCAACAATAAGATCCTTTATCAGTTTTGAGTGTTGAAAATGAAGTCGTTACGAGAAGACTAAAGCATCGATATAATAATGAGCACAATCATGCTAAAGCTCTTTTTTATAGCATTGAACTTGTAATTGCTTAGTACAAAAATTAAATATTTGGTCAACCCAAAACAAGAAACTTGAATATCCCGCCATTGACCAATCATCTACCATAAGAAACCGCAACATGACCCCTCATGAAAAGATGATCCATAGTCTCATTCCAGACATTACAAATCAAACATTAAATGGAATCGACATCAACACCCCCCACATCCAACTTAACCTTTAGAGTAACCGCTCAAGCACTGCGTGCCACTCCAAAACATTAACTTTTATAATGATTTACTTATTCCATCTAGTGGAAGGACCCCTATAAGAACATACGTCAATAAAATTTCTTGCTGACGATATTGGAAAATGACCAGAATCATCAAGGTTAAAACTCTAATTTTTATTTTCCAAAGAGAGGGATAAACCAACCAAGAAACCTAACATCAAAAGTTGGCTATCCCCCCCCCCCCCCCCCCCACACACACACCGCTTTCTAAAACTAAGATTCATTAACGAGTCGATCACAAACCTTTATCCAATTCTAAAGCCTGTAAATGATCAAACCTTTGAGAAAAGCCATACCACACTACCAAATACCATTCCAAAAAGAAGTATCATTACCTCGACCAACCCTTCTTTTAAAGGACACCTCCTTGTCAATATTGTTTGATTGAAAGTTTTTAGAATAATCAATAATATTCTTCCATTTCTTTGCATTTTTGGTGTAGAACCCCTCAAATAATCATAAAAATTGTATGTATGTAGTCATGAACAATTCACAAGATGCAACTACATTAGCAGATCTTAATTTATGTTAAATCACTTTAATTACCATATTATGCTGCCTCACAAATACTTGTGAGATTAATGAATTTTCACAAAGTGCACATTATATATTGAGTACGATGCTCGACAAAATTTTCTCATCTCACCGATGTACTTCTCTTATATATTATTCATTCGGTATATCTCAATACATAATACAAGGAGGTTATTAGTGGTCATATTTTGCGTGTGAAAGGAAACAGTCAAACCCTAAAACCTTCTGCCTTACATGATTCTGATCTCAACAAGGGAATTCATGCACTTAAACATACTTATGGTGATTATGAGCTCATGAGAATGTTAATCCACTTAAATCTTTCAAACACATATAGTTTTGCTTCCATAGATGCATTTATTATATAAAAAAACATATATGCAACATAACTTACTTTGAAAATCATTCAAATGATGAATTCAATTTAAATCATCACCAAATGCTTATAATCTCCACAATATCCATTGGACTCACATAAAAACCAAATCATGATTTCAACCAATTAGTCCCTCTAAACTCTAAAACCACCGATTTAATTTCAATATCACAGTTATGAGCTTAGTACAAGTTTTTAAGGCTATAATACAAAAAATCACCAATTAAAGTTCCAATTCCTCATTTCCATTGTTTGAGATTTGGTCGTACCTGTCAAATTTAGCCTCATCCTATATATAGGGCCCTATATAAGCTTGGAGATGCATCTTGAAATTCTATACACAAGGCCCTTTCAATACTTTTCTTATTCTTGCTTCGTTCTGTGTCAGTATGTGACACGACACCCCTATCATATAGAGCGATATCTACATGCTTAAGTCCGTTGTAACTACTCTTTGAGATATTTTCCTTTTGTGTATTTAATTAAATATCGTTTGATAACTTTTTTTAAATATGTAATAAAAGTAATAATAATAAGTAGTGATTTGTTAAAAGTATGAAAGCTAGTAAGCTACCAAGTGGATATCACCAGCGTTTAAATCATCTTTAGTTCATTAAGCATCTTTTGAAATTTGTGACTAGACCCCAAATCAAGGAATCAAAGTGACTAGTAGGCCCTCCATCGTTCACATGATATGAAATTAGAATCATCATATCAAAACCGAAAAATAAAAAATCCAAATTGAAATAAAATGGGTTGCTTTAGTTTAGAACCAATTTGCTTTCGTTTATGATCGTATATCACTAAATTGGATGGATATTTAAAATTTCTAAATCTGAAATATGTAAAGATGAAATTTCAAGCTCGAAATAGAAGTGTTGATTTTGGTTTTAAATACCAAATCAAGATTTAAAAAAGAAAGAAACGGTAACCAACTGAATAACAAATTTATTAGAAAACCTAAAATCAAGAGTAAATCAAACATACTGATTTCTTTTGTCTAGAGGTGGACTATCAACTTCTTAACTAGTTGTACGAAAAATATCGGTTTAGGTTAAAACTAGATCGGTTCTAAATTGGTTTTTCTCTTTTTAATATAAAATAACCACATCTATGTAAAGGGACAAAACCCCGATTGAAAAACCAACTAGTAATCGATTTTTAAGGTTTTTTAGGTTTATAAAATTTAGAAAAGGAATTTGTAACAATTATTGAACTTAAACAAAATATTTATTTCTATCGTATTTGGTTATAAATATAAAAAGGAAAATTATGACACCAAATACAATTGGAAGAATATTAGCCGTTTTCTTTTTTTTTTTTTTTTTTTTTTTTTTTTTTTTTTGTGTCTATTTATGTTTGGTTACTAATTTTTTAAAACCGCTGGACTATACTAGCAAAAAATTACAAGACAATAGAAACACAAAAAGACAATTGCACACAATTAAAAGCCAACGTCGAGTTATGCAACCAATCAACTCAACCTAGTTGCTTTTCATTTTAAGGATTCTATACATAATCAATCCGCTGAAATAAAATCGTAAAAATATTTTCTAAAAGATAGCTCTTCCGTTGCTTGCTGTGAAAAAGAACCGAGTTTTTGTAATTCCAAATCTATTCATACTAAGCCTAGAAGGGCAAAATGATCATCTTAGGCACAAACGATCATAAACTACTATATAGCCATCATGATATTAAAAAAATCAATTTCCGACGGCTAGTTATCACATGATTTTGTGTGGTTTTTCAAAAATGGTTTCAAAGGCTCGAATCCGAACCCATAATATTCAGTTGAGTCGGATTGAAACAAATCAGGCTGAATTTTCAAAAATCGATCTTCATACGAAACAGCTTTGGTCCAAAATGGGATTCAAACTTTATAATTGGTTTTTTACTCACCTCTAGTTCAGTCGGATTTGTGTTGGTGATTTCGAAATCCGAATTCAAATTTTATAATTGGTTTTCTTTGGATCAGGCTAGCTGTATCCTGTTTTACTTGTTATATTTAAACGAAAATAATAAGTATTATTTTGTTTGATTATATGTTTATAATAAAAATCAAGAAAAAAAGTCTTAAATTATGTCTTCCAAAATAAAAATAGCTGAAATGATTCATTTATATATGGAATAGTTTGTCTATGTCGAGAAATTGAAGCATGACGGTCCCTATATGAATTATGGGTATGATCACCATGAGTTGTATCTTACCCAACAAGGACCTTTGATGGGTCCCGTCTGATAACCATCCCGAATCCATATGTAAAATGCCATCTTTATAAGTTAAACAAATTTGCCCCATTTTAAAATCATAATGTCGGTCAGTATTTAATATGAAAATAATGGACCAAAAATAGAGACAAAACGGAAAGAAAATCTCAAGTGAATAGACCATATCTGTTTTTCAACTCTCTATTACTTGTCCATGAATTTGAAAAAGCCGTAAAAGAAAATAAATTTAGAACTCAAGACAAATATATTTTCGCCTAAAACTTTATGACGTCGATTATTTGTTTTAAATAAACAGTAAAAGTAATTTCTATTTTTATAACTGAACATACTTGCATTGATTTCAACGTTTCCAATTCACAGTAAGACATGTCTTGCGATTGTTATGTAAAACATGTTTTGCGATCGTTGGTTGATCGGTTTTGAGTGTAACACACGGTAGCTTTTGTCCATAATAATTGATGTAATTTTGATAAGACATAATAGTTTTATGAGCTTCGTGAAGAGTTTCCTTCTTCCTTAGACCTTTGGGAGTACCCATCACATTGCACAAATGTGATGGGTGCCACATCAGCGCCACGTCAGATTTTACTTCTATCACATTCTATCACACTCCATCACAACACACACTTTATACCTATCACATTTCATCACACCACATCATCTTTTTTAATTTAAAAAAATTCAAAAGTAAATAAAAACCTAATTTTTAATTTAAATAACGTTAGATTAAACATAAAAATTACATTAATTTAAAAAACATTACATAGAAATTTAAAAATAAAAAAATTACATAAAAATTTAAAAAAAAAACATTACATGGAAATTTAAAAAAAAAACTACTCGTCTTCATCCAATCTGTTTCGATAAACATGCTCGGCTAAATCTTCACGAAGATATTGGCACGTTTCAGAATTTTGAACTTCGAGTACTTGTTGTAAATATTCGGGCGTTCCGGGAATGAATTGCATTTCCGGGTTAACCGCATCGGCCTCGTCGTACGTGCAAATCGCTCTACCTTTATATTCAACAATCATATTATGCATAATGATGCACGCATACATAATTGTCTTCATCCTACCGTCGTCATGGATTCGTGAGGCATGTTTGATCACATGTCATTTTTGTTTGAGTACCCCAAATGCCCTTTCTATGTCCTTTCTAGCTGATTCTTGTCTTCGTGTAAACATCTTTGCTTTTTCACTTCGAGGTACCGCGTACGCCTTCACAAATGTGGCGTAATCTGGATAAATCCTATCACAAAGATAGTAGCCGTGTTTGTATTGATGTCCGTTCACTGTGAATGACATACTAGGAGCTCGCCCGATCCAAATATCATTGAAAATTGGAGATTGATTAAAAACATTTCGATCATTGTTGGACCCGGCTACCCCAAAGTACGCATGCCAAATCCACAAATCGAATGATGCAACGGCTTCCAATATCATGGTTGGCTCACGTACGTCACCTCGGGTAAATTGTCCTTTCCACACAGTTGGACATTTTTCCCACGCCCAATGGGTACAATCAAGGCTACCAAGCATACCAGGTAAACCATGTCTCGCTTCATGTGCCGCAATACCGCATATAACTTCTCGATATCACGAGCTGTAGGTTTACGCAAATATTCTTTGCCAAACACGTCAATAACACATGCAAAAAACCAATCCACAGTGTCCCTTACGGTCCTCTCAGCCAATTTCAGATACTCGTCACTAGCATCAGCTGTTATGCCTAATGCTAAATACCTAAGTGCAGCCGCACATTTTTGTATACAACTAAAACCCATTCTACCTCTACTATCGGGTTTTTGCTTAAAATAATCATATCGCGCCTCTAAAGCGTTGCTAATACGTAAAAATAACTCTCTAGGTAAACGATAACGACGTCTAAAATGTTTGTCACCATACAAAGGAGGATCGGCAAAATAGTCACGTACCAAAAGATCGTGTGCAGCTTGCCGATCTCGGTTGATAGAGGTTCTGGTGTGTCTAACGTTTGAAGACCCTTCGGTGGCACCGTGCGCAACAACATTAAAAAACGTGTTGATAAATTCGCCGTTGTCCGAATCGAATTGTTCAAAAAATTCCATTTGTGTGAATATATGTATATATGAGAATTGTGTGAGTTTGTGTGGATGAGAGGTGTATGTATATATAGGAAAAAATTTGGTTTACTTTTTTTTTTTAAATATAGCCGTTCAACGGCTTTTAGGAATAAATTTTTTTTTTAAAGCTCGTGTGATACACCGTGACCAACATCAGCTTCCTTCACGATCACGGCCATCACGACACACACGGGGCGATGTGCACGCCGTGATGGCTTGCACACGTGGCGATCACGGCCGCTATCACGGGGTACTCCCTTTAGCCTTATAACAACATCGTTTTACAACTGATTCTACATGCAACACATATACATTTATATCCCTTCTTGCTCTCAAAACAATCTTAGGTTAAGAATCATTCCTTCATTAATCTTCTTGAATCTAACTTCATGGTCAACATCGCCTAGTGGACTAGTGGACATCAAATATGCTTTGATCCTTTGACATACATGTTGATTTTTTCATTTAAAGTTGTCCAAAAGTGATATAAGGTCCGCCATTTTCAATGGAATCTTATAATTATTTTTTGGATCATGTCATAAGCCTCGAACACCCATTCTCTAACATTTTATTTTGTACATTATAAGAAGTTAGAAATTTTAGAACCCATTTGAAAATGGGCTTGGTATGTAATTATCACATATTTATCTTTTGGACAGATTTAAACTTTAAAGATTTATTGGATATTAAGACATTGGTGTTGACATACAATCGGTTTCCCTAAGTTGTAAGAACAGATTTGATAACGATTAATACATAAGATATGTATACATATGATTAGAGACGTCTCGTTGATTTTGAGGGCATTGTGCGAAAAATAAAAATGGACCCAAGATGTATTTTTTATATAAGCAAAATTCATTAATACTACGATAACAATAATATGAATTATGGACAACTGAAAATCATATAATATTAACAAAGATTCAAAGAATTTAGAATAAGAAACTAAGATAGCAACAAACCTATGGATAAACCTATGACAATGAATCTATGCCAATAACATACTTCTAAACAATTAACAGCCATAGACAGCCAAGAAACAGACTTCTAGATATTTGACTGTCAAGAACAAAAATAACAACAAACTTAGAATGTCAACAATGAATATATAACACACTAATGCTAACCTGATGAAGTTTGATCTAATCAGCCAATTTCAAGAATCTAAATGATATATCGTACCCAAGAAATCAAGACACAAGAATGTTTCGAATTCAGTAATTCAACACTCAACAATATCGTTCTTGCTGAATTTGTGAATCATAGAACCTGTGAAGTGCAACCAATTTAACATTAAATTAGATTACAAATTCATGTCCCAAATTCAAAAACGCAAATCAATTACGTAATTCTAATGCTAACCTTTGATTCAAACGAGAAGTTTGGGATTGAAATTGTTGAATGAATGAATTCCAATTATGATTCGAGACTTCGGTTCCTCAAGCCGGAAAGTCGCATTTGTTTTTGGCAATTGAAATCAGATTACGATTTCATGTCCCAAATTCAAAAACTCAATTTGATTCAGTAATTCTAATGCTAACCTTTGATTCAAATGGGAATTCTAATGCGACTTCAGTTGTATGTTTGCGACTTCAGTTTTGTGTTTTTTGGCAACTGATTGAATGACTAATTGATTATGGAAATCGTTGAATTCTAATGCAATTGAAGTCTGATTGAATAATTGTCAATTGAATTCTAAATTTTTGATTTTATAATGCGACTTGGACTTGCCTTTGCGTATTGTCGCATGCCTTCTGCTTTCGGGAATCGGGATTGACTTGCTCCACAAATCATGCACGCAGTATTACTAGGATACGAACTCATACGAGTTGGACTTGGGTGTTATCCGTTCAAAGTTGCAGCCTATAACCTTACTTTCAGGCCTTTAATTCTATATGAATAATTAAATCCTATGTAATTTTGGGTCCCTTATACGAGATGGACCCTGTGCGGTCTCCCACCTCGCACATCCTCAAAGACACCCCTGCATAAGATCAATAGGTGGTCTAATATATATATATATATATATATATATATATATATATATATATATATATATATATATATATATAAAGAGATTTTTTATATTTACAAAAATATGACATTTATTAATAGTTACTGACGCCTTTTAATTTTACAAAATTTCTTACAAGTAATTTGTAAAATTACATATAGATAACCAAAATTTCTTTTTCTTTTATTGACCGAACACATTACAGATTTACCCGATACATAGTGATATCCTAAACACAGAACATGAATTATTTATCATTTATCTTCAAATCTTCAACTAATGAGGTTTACCTTTCTCAATAGTCATTAAACATTGGTTTTCTACATCTTTCTTTGGTTCCCCCTACATTGTAGACATAATATCCAATATTTCCTTTGCAATGGTACACCCTTCAGTGCGATATGCTTCAAAGTAAACCACTTTTATTAGGGTGAATTTGGCAGTACGCAAGGTTTACTAATTTCTTATCCTCATTTGTCCATTTGAACATTTTTGATATAAGACCTCATTGATTCACCAACTATTTTATTTTCTACATTAGGAGAAACTAAAACAACTATAGTGGTGGAGATATAATGTCCTTTAGTCACAATGGTTAGCATGCATGGGTCTACGAGCTATAAGTGTGACATTAACTGATTAACCTGCTTTTCTACCATATTTATCATAAAATATGGTCAACATCAAGCTGTGGAAACTTGAATCTTAAGAGGGAGTATGTTTGAAGAAATGAGATTAGAGATTCTAATAGAATTTTCAATAATACGAAAGAGGATCAGACTAAAGAGCACAGATCAAGAAATCATAAATTTTGCTGCCTTATACCACTTGTTAGGTCTGAAATACGTTTATTATACTTTTAAAGGGGTTGAATACAAGTATAGATAAAAATGTAACCAATAATACATAATTTGCTTTTTTAGGTCACTTATCTTTTAATTGTATTTATTAGGTCACTAAACTTTTTTCTGTGTTCTCATTACAATAAGGTCATCTTAAAAAAACCCTCTCATCATGATAATATGATGTCCCATCAATTGGGGTTTTATTTTATATTAGTTTTAATATATATATCTATACTATACTATAAACCATATATAAATTACAACCCTCTTATGCATAATTGTCTTAATTTTTAAGATAGTACAAATTATAATACACAATGCACAACTTATCAAACATATTGTACAATCCAATGATAGCTTTGAAAAAAGCATAAGCCATTGATTGGCTCATATTACATCCAGGGAAAGAGAATTGACATGATCACCATTTCAAAATTTGACTCCCTCCAAAAAATTTATTACTAAAATTACACTATAAATAAAGAATTCTAATTCACAATTTCTTCACTCCATTGCAAAGATTTGCTCTATTATTTCATTCTCAAATTCCTGCTCATTGATAAATTTCTGCAAAAAATCAAGATAATGAATGATAATTATATTTCTGCATAATATGATTATAATTTCATCTAGCCATGCTATTATTAGTCATTTTAATTTCTACAATGTTAATTTAATTTCTGCATAAATAACAACAAATTATAATTGATGTCTTTTTGCTTACACGATAATGTAATTGTTGATCTTTTGCAGGTACTAGATATTGTTGCTTATTTCATTTAAAGGTATGCATTTCTATCAACAACTAAAGAATACATTTTCAGTTTAATACCACATATGAGCGTAGTAGTTATCCTTTTTTAAAAACTTTTAACTAATAATCAAGTTATATACATGTGACTGAAATCAAACCTTTTATCATTCTTAGCAGAAAATCAGGAACCAAACCTAAAAAAGTAGCAAACATCAGCCACCTGCAGCAAATATGGTGTTAGTGGTGGTGCTAAATCGAAGACCCATTGCTAAATCGAATACCCAGATACTGAAACTTGAACTTACTGTTGGAGTTTTGCAATAATTTTTTCAAAATCCGCATCTGAGCATCATAATCGATATTTGGAATACCCAGATACTGAAACTTGAACTTACTGTTATTAATGCAGTTGTTCATTTTAAGAAAATATAGATGTAAATCTTTTTTTTTGGAATAAAATTCTAATCTAGATCTTGGAATGGAATAAAATTCTAATCTGCACAATACCAAGGTATTATTTCTCCATCAACTGGTCGACCCTCATAATCTGTTTCTGCACAACAACATCATCAAAATAATAGTTTACATACTAATGTTTTAATGTCAAAATTGAATGATATATAAAATCTGTCATGCCAAATTCAAACCCTAAATATCTTTTCTCATTTTCAGGAAGAAAATAGGTGCCTTCAACAAAGAAACAAGGAAAACAAAAAGACTGCCCTTTCTACTTTGCTGCTTTTGAACAAACATAGATGATATTTGTAAAAGAAGTCTGAAGCATCCACAAATATGAGTATAAAATATGCAAAAAGTTTTGGGTTTTGTATCTTTTTATATATTTAGTCTTTACAGCAAATTTTGAAAACCTAGGGATACGAAGACTGATATCAAGAAACAATTTCACATTTAACTTAAACTGAACAAAAAATAGCTCATTTATCTTGATTTTCCTATGATAAAAAGACATACACACATCAAGAAGACAAACAAATTATTTCATATGCTCCTTAGCAGATCTGAATCATGTCATCAAGGTTATGCAGATTAAAAAACTCAGATCTATAAACAATAATCTACAACTCATTCATTTTACAAACTCAGATCTACAAACATAAATACAGATTAAAAACCCTAGATTTATACATAACAAATAAGCAAAAAATACATATAACGAAATTTCAAAGCAAACAAAATTCTGATCCAAAATCAGATCCTAATAATGAAAATCTGAGGGTGAGTTGGAGAGAGGGAGAGATAGATTCAGAAGGATAGAGGGTTCGATAGAGAGATAGAGATCGAGAGATACAGAGGAAGAAGGAAAGAGACCATAAACATCAAAAAGCGATGTTGGTGGATCGGTTGAAGATCCACATTCGATACCTGTATGGCGGAGATGGTCACAGTTGGATGAATCGGTTGAAGATCCAAAACTAGAACCTTTTAAAGTTAGTTGTAACGATGGCATGATGTCGGAGACGGCTTCCTATCGCACAGCGGAAAGGAGCGGTTGAAGATCCAGGGAGCTGGAAACCTTCACGTCGTTACCTGTTTGTTGAACCACCGGCGGCTATCTAACACTAGATCCGATGTCGGCATGATATGGAACGGCTTGTGATCGATTGAATCTGTTGGTTGAACCATCGATAACCGATTGAATCTCGATTGAACCTGTCTGGTTGGAGCTTGATTGAATCTGTCGGCAAGATATGGAACGACGGTGGGATATCGATTGAACCACCGGTGATCGATTGAATCTGTTGGAGGCGAGAAATGGAACGACCGATGGGAAGGGATACGAGGAGAAGAGGAGGTTGCTGTTAGGGTTACATATCGTAAGAAATCTGATTTTTAAAGCAATGTATATTTTCTTAAACTAAAAGCCGATGGGAAGGAGCCAACCCTATTATTTTGTCTCTTTCCTTTTTATTTAATTGTTCACGAGAAAGAAAAAAAAAAAGCAACGGGTTTAGTGGAGAAAAAAGCAACGGCTTTAGTGAAGTGTAAAAAAATGATTCCATATTTTATAGTCAAACTTAAAACTAATAATTAGTCATTATGTATCAAAACAATATTATTCTTTAAGAATAAAAGGTCACCAAAAATATTATCACCAACATAATCATAAACATATAGTTATAATTTAAATTTTGAGTCGATATGTTTATTAATATTTTAAATATATATATGATTGAGTAGGTAAAATATACAAACGTAATTTCTCAAGTTCTTATTCTTTAAAACATTCCTAAAACCACAAATTAACATTTTCACGAGTTTGCTTTAATTTGATTGTTCATTAATCGTCTAGGGAAATACGTGTTTGTTTGGAATTATTATTATTACTTAATATCTATTAAGTATAAATTTAAGTATCTATCTAAGTGAGTATATCAATGTATTTTTTTAAAACCAACAATCATATATTGAATAAAAAAATAACGTGCTATTATTTATAACGAAAAATAACAAAATAAGCGACTGACACTAATCGACATTGAAAACTACTAACCGAATGAAACTAATCGCCATCGCAACTCGGAGTGACATAGTTTCATATATAAGCAAAATCAGTGAATTTAACTTTATAACGCTGACGGAAAAAAATTTCATACTATTGTTCTTATTTTAAATCGAAACAACATGCTAAAAGAAACTAACGTTGGAAACTACTAGCCGAAATAAATTATTCGCCGCCGTCGCATCGCGCGAGTACGCACCTCCCCCCTCCCCCCACCACCAAACTGCCGCCGCCTCCCCCCCCCCTCCCCACCAAACTGCCGCCGCCGCATCGCGCGGGTCGACTGCTAGTATATATATATATATATATATATATATATATATATATATATATATATATATATATATATATATATATATATATATATATATATAATTTTTATTTAATTAATTAATTTATTTAGGTATTTATAATTTAAATAATTATTTAACATTTTGACGTTTAGTTCGAATATATTTTCTAATATGTTTTTTTTACGTTTTGTTCGTTTGCATTATTTAACGTTGTAATTTACTATTTTTTTAATTTTTGACGTACTAATTTTATAATTTTTGACGTTTTGTTTGAATACACTTTTATATGTTTTGTTCGTTTATATTATCAAATGTTGTAATATAGTGTTGTTTTAATTATTCTAATCGAGCTATTTTTTATTGCATAAATGAAGATAATAAAATACATGTCAACGATTTTTCGAAGGGTTTTATGTTAAATTGATGTTTAATGGTAGTTCTGCTTTATTCAAAACTTGCTTTTATTGATGTTTCTTGGGTGTGGATGAGATTATCAATATATATATCAACGATTTGTCTAAATCTGATTGTGACGATGGAAGATATTTTTTTAGCAAAGCATGCTGGATTTCAACCATGTTGGTTGTATGATTGCCAAAATTTTGAAATTTGTCAGTCCATGCTGATACAAACATTTCCTTAAATCCTGATGAGATGTAAATACCTGAAACCAATTATCCAAATTGAATATATATATATATATATATATATATATATATATATATATATATATATATATATATATATATATATATATATATATATATATATATATAAACCGAAACCGATTTAACCGAATCTTATTTAGTTTGGTTACGATAAATTTGGAAACTTTAAAAAACCGACTTAAACCGAAACCCGATATATATATATATATATATATATATATATATATATATATATATATATATATATATATATATATATATATATATATATATATTAAAACTAATATAAAAAGAAACCCTAACTGATGGGACATCATATTTCATTATGAGGGGGTTTTTTTTTACCAATACCCTTACAATATTAGAGTGCATTTCAATCGAATAATTTTGTCAATTTCGATGTCATTATGAATGCAATGTTAGTGTCAGAATGACCTAAATGAATAAATTTGGTTATATTGAATGTCGCAGTGGACAACACATAGGATTTAATATCAGTTTATCCGGTTAAAATTTATTCTAGTGGTGTAATGAGAACACAAAAAAAGTTTAGTGACCTATTGGATACAATTAAAAGATAAGTGACCTAAAAAGAAAATTATGTATTGTTGGTTGTTATTTTATGACATTATCCCTAACATAAACGCCAATAAATAGAAAGCATAAAAATTTAATCTTTATGAGGGTTTCCTGTTTTATATACTGAAGAACAATATGTTTAAAAATACAAAAGGTAGACAATATCTTTGATTGTTAATCGACTCGACGCATAAAGCGGATTAACTTCATCAAACTGAACCCTCATTTAGAAAAAATAACACTCTTTAAAAATGTAGTTAACAATGAAAAGCACTATCTTAAGAATTAGTATAAAGGACAATACTCAATCACATGAGTTAAAAAACTATTTATACCTAAGATAAGATCTTAAACATGGAAGAGCAATATCATATAGCCAAACCTTTTTTGGTGAAAACTAATTTTAGGGTTAGTAAAAAGTAAATTTCTTTTAGTGGGAATGATATGTCTATTACAGTTGAAACAATAAACTCTTCAGCAAGATTTTATTGTTTACCCATGATCTTTGTCTGCAATATTTTATTGTTTACCCAAGATTTTACAGTTTGCGCTCCTTTCTTAGATCAACAGATCTTATTAATGAAAATATCCAATGCATGGTTTCTAAGCCACGTCTTGATTTATGAAGAATTGTCTACATTTTGTAGACAAGCTGTGTTATTGTTGTTTTCTCTTTAATAAACAAAGTCGTTGACTTCAAATCTTCAATGTGTAGAACTATACGAGTTTTGACTAATAGAAACTATCACATGTTCTATAAAAAAGCTATTATATCGTTTGAAAACACTTAAGGAACTTTAAGCTAAGTCCTAAAGCTAAGTATCTCAAAATATGGTAATGACACTGATTTTGTCAGACTTATAAGGTACCGGTTTTTACATAAGGAAAATTATTATCAAATTACTTGACACATTTTGGGAAAATATTATTTATGTTAATAATTGATTACATGATAAATTTCATTACGCGTTTATTATGTATCATTTAGCATCAAGTTGTAACCATTAGATTAAATTTGATCAACATAGTAAAATGGTTTTCATGATAATAGTTGTTCTCATTCATACTTACTAATAGTGCACCATCATAATCAATTCCCACTTTGGCGCAATCAACCATTCCCTAACATCGGGCCGAGTAGCGACACGACCGACGCCAATCCAAAATATGACATGGCCGATCCTGAGACACGTTGAACGCACCAAGGCATCCTACCACACCCTTGGCTCCCATAACTTTAGCAATCGGATTATGCGCCTCTAACAAACTGCCTATCATTCAAACATAAAAAATAGGGACAATACCATTTACAAGAAAGCATCCATTATCTCCCCATAAACATTATAAATACCTCATTTATAATAGGTATTAGTAAAGCAATACAAAGTTTTTAGCATTCTCTATATTTTTCCTAACACACTATCAAGTTAAATACCCCTGACTTAGGTGTCAAGTCGTGATCCTGGACCACACCCTCAGATTATGGCTGGCCTAAACTTTCCTATGCGATCCACTGGTCCGAAAGAAACACATGAATCTGAAAAATATTCCATCTTCTCATAGTTGATCCATCCATAACCTGTCTTCTCGAGGACTTGTTACATTATTGACGTCATCTGTAGGACCTGATATAAAAAACTTCTGCTCCGTTGTCCTAGTTTTAACAAAATCATTCATTATCCCGCAATTATGGCAAGCAAAAAAATGGTGACACTCTACGAAGTTGCCTCCTTATAAAACCCAGAGGTTTAGGTTATAAGTTCTATAAGGGAACTAGTTGTATTCAATGTAAACCTTGCACCCCTTAGGGGGATCTATTTTTATGATATGGATCCAATTCCTACACACTTACAGTACATTGAGCCTCTCGTTACCTGAGCACGAATAAGGAGGGCTACCATTCACCATGTTTATCTTGATGCTAGAAGCACGTCATAAATTATGTTCAAGCCATACTTCGACTGCCTAACCCATGGATGGCCAACTTCAAGGGGTCTAAATTCTCTAGTCGAATTTATAAGAAATAATCTATCACTTTGGGAGAAATTTCCCACATTTCACACTGAAAAACAACACAATTTTTGAGGAAAAATGGTCATAGTAAACTTCAAGGTAGTAAGAGCCCTTTCCCCTAGAATATCATCTTGGGATGACCAATAATACTTAAAGTCAGAGCCATAACATCAATACTGTACGGTTTACTCAAATTTTTGGATGAGTGAAGGAATCACAATAGTTATTAGCTCACTATCAAAAGTACTATAATACAATCAGATTATGACACCAGATGAAATCGTAAATAGCAATAAACTACCCCTAATGGAAGAGTCGATGAAGAAGAGGTCACAAATGACTTATATAAAACCAACCCATCCGAATTAGAAATAATATCCCACATACGTGAAAACTATGAAAGTCCCACGAAAGTATCAATATGTCTTTTTATGGGAACCGACATACATGGTGGGAATCTGATGCGACATTATCGAACACATGCTAAATCTCAACCTATATTTCAGCAAGATCTGACAAAATAAAAAGGGCCCAACCACGAACCGAAACAAAGTGATTAATTCCAAAGTCATGATACTCGTCAAGAAAGGAATCTTGCATGAGGAAACATTCACAATCTAAGTCCTAGTCAAAACAGGTGATGGTTCCTTACCTATGTGTATTGACTTCACTATCCTCAACAAAGTGTGCCCTAAAGATTGATACCCTCTAAGGGAGATAGATCAAAATGTGGAATCCCTACACGAATTTTGATGGAAGTGTTTCCTGAATGCATACAAGGGATACCACCAAATCCAAATGAAGAATGAAAATGAGGGAAAAAAATATTCTACAACTACATTCTCCTACCAGGAAAATTCCTTTCGGCCTCAAGAATGTCGGGGAAACC
Organism: Cichorium intybus; assembly: GCA_023525715.1. Classification (NCBI taxonomy): domain Eukaryota; kingdom Viridiplantae; phylum Streptophyta; class Magnoliopsida; order Asterales; family Asteraceae; genus Cichorium; species Cichorium intybus. The sequence goes on from CM042009.1 coordinate 38,548,956, forward strand.
TACCTGTGTTTGGTGGATAAAGTATTTTAAACTAAAGTCGACATAATGTTGAGGTACACATCGATGCTATAGTCGTGTGTATATATATATATATATATATATATATATATATATATATATATATATATATATATATATATATATATATATATATATATATATATATATATATATATATACACACACACACACACACACACACACACACACATTATAAATGACGCGCGTGTGGAGTGTTGTCTGGCTTTGTGGATCAGATGAGTTTTCTCACTATATTATAGATGATGTTACATCCATTGTAGCTTTACTTCACGATGTGCAATGTTGTATGCTAGCCTGCTAGGGTATTCATGCCCTATCTATGTGACTGTGTGTTTAAGTAGGGACCCGCTGGGTCTATCTAAATGCTTATGCTTCTGTGTTTGATAAGTATGTTTAGTATTTATACTAATTTAGAAGGGGGTTGTCATGTGAAGGCAGATCGGGGTGAGCCCGAGAGCCGGACGGATCGTGGCAAGCTCGAGAGTACACGCATTGAGCCGATGATGGGCGGAACGGGGCAAGCCTGTGAGTCTTAGTCGGGGCGGATTGGGGCAAGCTCGACCATGACTAATTGTTTGTGCCTTGTGTGATGAATCGTGTGGTATTTTGGGGAACTCACTAAGCTTTGAGCTTACTCTTTCACCATAACGGCGTGACTGTATCGCATCTGGGATTTTGATATTCAAGTGTTTTGCTAAATAATGTTTGTAACTATTTGTTAAACCCGATTTTATACGTTTTTAAATGTTGAGTTTAAGGGGGTGTTTGTTTTTTCCCAAAAAGTCTTTTTCCTCTAAAACATCTGCGAGAGGGTAGACGTTTTCTAAAAAGACCGTTTGTTTTCTAGAAGACAAAAGATCTAAAAAAGACTTTTTCACCTCTTTTTCAAAAAGACAAATTTTTTAGCTTTTCGAACCTCTTTTCGAAACTTTTCAAATATACTTCACCTCATCCCATTCTAACCCCACCCTACACACCCCTACCCCCACGCCTGCCCACTAGGGATGGCAAAAAAAACCCTAACCCGACGGGGCAACCCGAAACCCGAGCAAAAAAACCTGAGACCCGAAACCCGAAACCCGAAAATTTAGGGTATAGGGTCGGGTTTGGGTCTCCCTGCCCCGACCCGACCCGATATATATATATATATATATATATATATATATATATATATATATATATATATATATATGTGTGTGTGTGTGTGTGTGTGTGTATGTATGTGTGTGTTTATATATATATATATATATATATATATATATATATATATATATATATATATATATATATATATATATATATATATTCAATGACCCGAAAACCCGAAACCCGATAGGGCATCGCCCCGAACCCGACCCGAAACTTTTAGGGTCGGGTATGAGTCTCCCCGCCCCGACCCGAACCTGACCCATTGCTATTCCTACTGCCCACCCACCCCTACCCCCACCCTCACCCACCCCACCCTTACCCATACCACCAACCCCCACCCACCACTACCTACCCACCCCACTCTCATACCACCCGGATTTATTTTAACTAAAATTGATGTTAGAATGAATGATTTCAAAAAGACATTAAAAACAAACAATTTTTTTTATGAATAGCGAAGACATAGAAAAAGACTTTTGGTCCACATCTTCTTCCGCAGACATGGAAAAAGACAAAAGAGATTTTACCTCTCAAAAAACAAACACCACCTAAATTGGATGATTCCTGTTTTGCAACCCGTTTTATGTAATTGATCCGTCTTTAAAACAAAACTACTCTGGATTTTGAGGATTACATTTTTTATGGTCGAGGATTCAATCTGCACTTGAAAAACACGTGGTTTAAGACAATAGTTTAGACATAATGTTAAATTTACCGTTCCAAAAAATTATAATAAACATAAATTGGCAAAGGCATGACAAAACCGGGAATAGAGGTCATGTAAGGAAGATGAGGGGTAGTTTTGGTACTATTTGGTTTTCTTTTTAGTTAAATAATCAAATATAATTAGAAAATAAATAATTTTTAAACCACCACGTAAATTTCTTTTTGAAAACACTACGTCCTATTTAAAAACTCTATTTAAATCAGGAGTAAATTACAATTTTTTCCCGATCAACTTGAACATAACATATTACATAACCATTTTTAGTAATTTATAGCGTCAACTAATCCTGGAGGATTTTCCAACCCTCCACGACCACCGCCACCAACCATGGCTCCTCCGCCAGGCTTTCCACAACTACCGCCGCCGCCACCGTTCTTCTGGGGGGAAACGCCGGAGGAAGAATACTACAAATCCCAAGGCGTCAGTAACTCCAAATCCTATTTCGATACCCCCAACGGCAAGATCTTCACTCAATCATGGCTACCATTAGACCAACCAGTCAAGGCCGCTGTATTTATGACCCACGGGTACACATCCGACACCAGCTGGGTTTTCCAGAACATCTGTATTGCATACGCCAAGTGGGGATACGCCGTCTTCGCCGCCGACCTCCTTGGTCACGGCCTCTCCGATGGACTCCATGGATACATCGGAGACATGGATAAAGCAGCCGCGACTTCACTATCATACTTCGTTAGTGTTCGCGGCAGCGAACAGTACCGTAATCTGCCTGCGTTCCTTTTAGGGGAATCCATGGGCGGTTTGATCACAATGCTTATGTATTTTCAATCGGATCCCGACACATGGTCCGGCTTGATCTTCTTGTCTCCGCTGTTCGTCCTACCGGAAGGCATGACTCCCTCCAAGGTAATTTCAAATATGAAATTCTTTTCCATAATTTAGAACTTCCGACTTGCCACCGATCCCAAATCTGCACTTGATTTATTGTTTGAATCTGGGCAAAGTTTCAAATTCGTTGACGATCTAAAAAGTCAAAGAAAGTCGGCGAACTTTCTCGTCAATGGCTATGTTTGTTGCTTCATTAGGGAATTTTCAAACTCACGAAATTGCTTCGGTTTAGTCCGATTACTCAGTTTCTCATTGATTTTAACAATAATCTGAACCAATCATCCAATTACAACTTTGGTGGTTTTGCGATTGAAGCTACATTTAACGATGTACGGATTACTATTTGGGCTGGCGGATACGTGGGCGGCGATGCCAACTTCTCAGCTGGCGGTGAAGGCGGTCAAGGATATCGAGAAATTGAAGATACTGGTGGCGAACCCGAAACGATATGCCGGAAAGCCGAGGGTGGGTACGATGAGAGAGGTTGTGAGAGTGACGAATTACTTACAGAACAACTTCGAGAAGGTCACAGTTCCATTTTTTACGGCTCATGGCACGGCGGACGGCCTGGCGTGCCAAAGCGGTTCGGAGATGTTGTACGAGAAGGCTGTTACTGCAAAAGAGGACAAGACGTTGAAGCTGTATGAAGGAATGTATCACTCGATGATCAATGGGGAACCTGATGAAGCTGCCGCCATTGTGTTGGCGGATATGAAAGATTGGATTGATGCCATGGCTCAAAAGTACGGTCCTAACATTGTATCCTCATAAATATTCTTTTGAAAAATCTTTTAACGATGGTTACAAAACAACAAATGATGTTAATTGAACGTAAACGAATATTTGTTGACTGTTTCGAGTTATTAAGTTTGTGTATTTATATAAATTAATAAATTGCACATACACAAGCATTTTCAACTATTTTTCTTTTTCTAAAACACTTATCTTAAAAATCAACATTGAAGGCGATTATAGGGGTTGCTTATTGAGGTTCCTAATACAATTTTTTTCTTCAGGATAATCACATGAATATCACATGATTTTTCACAATTATAAATAATGATAAAATTTTAATTTGTTTACGAATTTGATCATTTAATACGAAATGAGCATTTCGAAGTCTGATGGATATCAACCCATTCATGTGGTCCCTCTATTTAGGAAAAATCCAAAATATGGACCTACAACATAGTTGGGTTACAACTCTTAAATCGGAGTATTTCCATTATTATTATTATTATTTTTTGAACGGCAAATCTATTCTACTCCTAAACTACTCATTGTTATGTTAGTGCCAGGGTTTGAACCCATGACCTCCTTGTTAGTAATCACCTTGTTAGTCAAGTGGGCTTACCCCAACTTGTGGAGTATTTCCATTATACCAGTAGCTACTTGTAACTGGTTTTTCTATTTAAGTATTTCAATTTCTATTACTTATATTTTTCATTTATGGTTTGAATTATATGTGATAACGTTTTCAGTTAAAAATGGTATTTTGGCCACATATATTTCTATTTACACCTACATTTTGTATTTGTTTTTATACATTTGAACATCATTACCTCCATATATAGTGGTTAATGCGCATACATAAGTATATTTTTACCAACATATATGTCTGACACATCTACCAAATTTACCTACATATAAAAATACTTTTACCTATGCATATTATACGACATGTGTAACCAACACTTTGTAAGGGACATGCCACGCCACTTGGCACGTCATCCATGTAGTCCACGTCATTGTCAACGTCAATGTCCATGTTAGCAGCCACATCATCAGCCACCCAAACAAATCATCATACTTATTATACCCACACATTATTACTAGTTTTAGATACACATAACACATGCATGTGTAGGTATAGTCTGCTCTATACCCACATATAATCGATATGTATCTTTTAATCAAATTTTAAAAACAGTCCATAAGAAGTTTATACACAAAGATGTTATAAACAAGGATGTTGAAAGCTTATAGAAGTCGCATCCAACCATTAGAAAGCTTGTTACTTAGTGAAAAGGATAAAAATATACATTACAGGGATCTTACATTCCTTGCTAGCATTGACCACTTTCTTGACAATGCGGAATGCTCATATCCAATGTCCCACTAATCGGCCTACCTCTTTTGGAAATTAAAGGCCCGGATGGCAAATGCAAAGACAGATGCAAATAGTAGAGTGAATCCAATATGCATACCAGCAACTACACCAAGAAAACTCCTCTCAAATCCAAAATATCTCTCCAAGTAATCTTTTACAGTTTCACCATTTTCAAGCATATCCTCGGAGTCCCCAAACTGTGAAGCAACCATACCATAAAGAGTCCAAGCAGTTGGACAGGCCCAATAGTACCATCTCCACCAAATAGGTATCCTCTGTTTACAAATGAAAAACATGAACATTTGTGTACTTAAAAAAACCAATTGTAAATCTAAAGTTTGAGGCAAAAATGTTGAGGATTAATGGAGCTTACAGTTCGTGGGATAACAAATCCGGAAAAGAGATTCCATATTCCATAAAATGAGGCAGCGACAATGGCAGCGACAGTGTGGTTAGGTGTCATGGACACAGTCATCATGCCATAAAAGGTCATGTATAGTAATGTGAGGTACATGAAAAACAAGTACCAAAAGAATTTGGCTGCTGTCCATTGAAATCCAATCATCGCGTACACTAATAGACCGTATCCTGAAGTTTGTAGAAACACGTACGGTAGTTCCACCATAACCTGCCAAATGAAAGTTCATAAATAAGTTGATGAAAAAGCTCTCTTATTTTGGATTGATAACTTGGTGCTTAGGTGTCATTAAATTAACGGGTCCCATAATAAGTTGACGAAAAAACACTTCTATAATTAATAAGTTGGTGCTTACGTATAATTAAAAATCGCTTCTATTGTGATGCTCTTAGGCCTTTAGGGCTAATTTTGTAAAATTATGTAATAAGTACCTGTGCAAAAGCATATGATAGGGCAGAATACATTCCTGCAGCTTTTTCTCTGTAAAAAACCGTCCTTTCAACAGCTACCACCGGCTGCACGGATGACGAATTTTGAATCCCAATAAAAAGAACAGCAGCATACATAGAACCCATTGCATTAATCAAATCTTGTTGGGACGTTCTGAAATTTCAATTCAAAAGAGAAAATTAAAAAAGATAAAAAAAAAAAAAAAACGAGACCAAGTTAAGATGACTCTAATACTCTTGGATTACGTTACCTTTTACCACCAAGATCCCAGAACATTGTCCCAAACATCAATCCAATGCCCAAAGTGAAGAGAAATCTTACTGCAGTGTAAGAAGGATTTCGCCAGTATGACAGCCTTTGTTTCCATAAGCAAGCCATGCATTGTGTGAAGAAAGACTGAGAGTACCGAGTTGGAAAATAGAGATCTTTTGATCCAGAAGGCGGTGTATTTAACTCATTAATAATAGCTTTATTTCTCCTGTTATTAAGTAAATGATTATACCGAAAATCAGGGCTGGTTGACTGAAAAAAGTACTAGTATTGAGAAGTTGACTTACTTGTAGAGTTCAGAGTTTTTGTACACTTGTGTAAAATCAATTCCCAGAGCCATTTCTTGTGCTGACGTACTAACTTCCAACATCCATGTTGCGGGGTTATACCCGTCTTTGATTTTACTTATTCCTTCAATATCCTATATAGGATAATAGTCATGGTTGTATTACATTTTAAACCATTTTATGCAAAATTGTATTTTGATATTTATACTTGTTAATGATAATGACAAGTTACCTCAAAATACTTGATCAATTCGCAGGAATGGCGACCGATTGGTCCAACATATAACTCTTCTCCTCCTCGTTTCATCAAAAATAGCTTCAAACCAGTAAACAAAATTTAGTATTCCCATTCAGGAAGTAAACCAACCACAAATGTAAAATGTTTGTTATCTTAATGTTAGTCCCAATCTGTTTTAATTTATTATATATATAATATACCTCATCAAAAGCTTCAAATATATCGATACTAGGTTGATGAATGGTGCACACAACCGTTCTACCCGTGTCTACCGTGTTCCTAACGGTTCTCATCACAATAGCAGCGGCTCGAGCATCAAGTCCGGAAGTTGGCTCATCCATAAATATTATAGACGGGTTAGCCACCAGCTCAACCGCTATGGTTAACCGCTTTCGTTGCTCAGTCGATAGCCCATTTACACCTGGCAACCCAACTAACGCGTCTTTTAACGGAGTCAGTTCCACAAGTTCCATAACTTCACCAACAAACATCTGCACACATTATTAAGTGTAAATTCCATTGTCTTTTAGTACAAATGGTCAAATATATTTTCTGACCTTTCTGGTTTCAGAATCAACATCTGCTGGCAGCCGTAGCCAAGCGGAGTAAATCAAGGACTCATGAACAGTGACATGAGGTGAGTGGATGTCGTTTTGTTCACAGTACCCGGAAATCCGAGCGAATGTTTCTTGCTTCTTTGGGTACCCGGAAATGACAATATTACCCTCGATATATCCGCCTGTTTTCCTTCCTGCCAGCACATCCATCAATGTAGTTTTACCAGCACCACTAACACCCATTAATGCTGTAAGAACACCCGGTCTGAAAGCTCCACTAACACCCTTCAATAGCAGCAATCGATCCTCAACCACTCCTTGCTCTTTCATTTCCTTTAATGCCAAAAGCTCGTAAGTTTTGAATCTTGATTGGAGTTATGAAGTAATGTAAGTTTATAATAAGTGTGTTTTTAAGTTTTAACCACCTGGGGCATATCGACAGAGTATTTAACATCATCGAAGGTGATACAATGTTGTTCGAATGGAAGAATCATTCCTTTTTTCTTCTCCATGGAATGTAACTCGACAGGTTCAGAATTTTGGCCTCCATTTCCATCTGATACAATAGCTTGATACTTCTCAAGAGCTGCATATGTGTTTCTCTTACTTCAAAACTCTATGAAAACAGTTAATAAATTAGAACAAGGATAGATACATACGATTGAGAAAAGTTAGGGCTAGTGTGTAGGTAAAATTGAAGAGGAACACAAATCCAATCAAAGCAGCTACTGCAATCCAATACCAATATGCATATGGGAAGAAACCTCTAGAAGTTATAACCCTCACTCCTAGAGACTCAGTTGAATTAGGCAACACCTGTAGTTAGTGTAACCACGGTTAGCTTGAATGAACACATAGGATATATAAAATTGTGATTGTGTTATTTAAATGACTTACTCGGTCCCAACTATTACCAAGAAACTCATTGACTACAATCCCATTCATGGCGTACATCATTGGTGATGACCAGTATCCCCAAATCCACCAACCCTTTACATCATCTTGCATATTGAAAAAAAACACACATTACAATAAGAAAAAAACACACACATTACAAAAACACATACCTCGTGATAGGACAAAGCCACCAAGGGCAAATAGTATGAGAAGTGCAAATGAACCAAATGTGCTTGCAACAATCATATTTCGACCCATTGCAGCTATAAAACGAAACAATCCTGATGCCATTTGGTTGACGAGTAAGAGAAGTAAATACTGTTTGAAAAATCTGTAAAAAGGAGATTGTTTAATTATATATATGTTACTTTCTATAGGAGGAAAGGAAACTATGAAGTTTCATTTAATTTAAAGTAACAAACCTTGCGACATTTGGATCAAATCCAACTACATAATAAGTGAGAAGAGTCCAAAGAAAAGTTTCAACAAATGAGATGGGAATCTTGATGATCCATGAAGGAAGTGCGTAAGCCCACGAGGGGTAAAATAGGAAATCCCTTTGCTTGTAAAAGACAGGAAGCTTTGCAATGGTCATGGAAAGCTCAGAAAATCCATTGAACATGATTATAACTACCCCAAAAAACAGTGCACCCGTGTATATCCCTCCATCCTCCACTGACCTTTTGTGCATTTCAGTTCGGAAAAAGACTGTCATTGTCACAAATGACATCACAAGAAGCTGAAAACGTAGGTAAGACAACAAATTCGTCAGGTTTAAGAATCAATCATTGAAAAATTCCGAGGTTGTTTCTTTTTTTTCCTTATTTAGTCGTAAAGTGGCTGAATGAATCGAATACCTACTTGAAATAGTTTGAAGATGTAGACGAATGAGTTTCTCTTCATAAGCAAAAATTCTCTTGAAGTGCAGGCTTTTAGAAGCTCCTTTTTGTTTACTCCATATGTTTCGGTTGTTAATGCAGCAGGATGGCTGTTGTTTTTGTCAAATGGGATTGAAATCTCTTCTGCTATTCTCCTTCCTTCATGGAATGATTCATATGCCTTAGCAAATTCTTTCGCTGTTATAAACCTGTAAGGTTTTTCTCTCTCTATCCAGTACTGCTCTTGGTCTTTCTTTGATGTCACCTGTGGATATATGTGTTCATTCATAAGTTTTTTTTTTTTTTTTTTTTTTTTTTTTTTTTTTTTTTTTGGTCAAATAAGTTTGTGAAAGTCAAATAGGCTTATTCTGGTGCTTTTGGCTTTTTAAGTCTGCCCATTTGAGCATTTTTACAACTCTTTTCTATCATTTTATTCTTTTACTTTATTAGTAACATTTAAAATTGTTATTTTGTTCAATATAATATAGAATAGATATTTAACCTATTCTGAAGCTTTTAACACGTATTTTATAAATTTTATTAAGATTTAAATAAGAAATTTCGGTAATGTTTATAATTATAAGAATATCAGAAAATAAAAATATTGTAATAACTAAAAATATATAATTTAAATATGAATTTGAGAAAACTTGTTTAATATGTACGTATTAGTTAAAATTTTATTTATTTTCATTTTTCGTTTTGTAGTAAAAACTTGTATATATACTATTTATTTACTTTAATTTCAAATATATTTATTTATGTAAAAAGAATAAGCCGATCTAATAAAATCTATATATTTTAAATTTCTTTTCGATATTTAAAATTTTATATATCTAGATATTTAAGTTTAATTTCAGTTATATTGATCCGTGTAAATAACTTTACTATAGTGGAGATATTTTGACGTTTTTTCACTTGTTGAGGTGGCACTACGAAAAAGCTTTGCTACTGTGGATGCTCTTTATATTTAAGACATTAGTTACATCCTTAGATTGCATGACAAGAAGCTGAAAAAAGCCTAAAAATCACACTTACTTCTTGCAAGAAGTCAGCAACACCTTTCCTTTCTGGACATTTAAATCCCATTGATTCAAAAAACTCTAACACTCTTTCACGTGGGCCCTGGTACACTATCTTTCCATCCGACAGCAAAATTATATCATCAAATAAATTATATGTTTCGGGTGCAGGCTGTAGGAGTGAAATAACAGCAGTTCCTTCAAGAATCTGAACATATTGTCTAAACGAATTCACAATATGAAAAGTTGTAGAACTGTCCAAACCGGTAGATATCTCATCCATAAGAAGAACCTTTGATGGGCCTACTATCATTTCACCTATATATACATCGTAAATTAATAAAACACGTATCGAAATTTCACTATATATGTTATTTGAAAGCTTACCTGTAGTGACACGTTTTCTTTGTCCTCCAGATATGCCTCTGATCATTTCATCACCTACCATGGTATCTGCACATATATCTAGTCCCAATACCTAAAAGGGACAAAAAAAAAAAAAAAAACATTATTGTTAAAGTTTAATGAATTGTTACTCAAAATCTTTAATTTTCTATAGTACCTTAAGAACATAATCTGTGACCACACTTGTCTCTTGACCTTCTGTTGCAGCTGCCTAAAGCATCATAGAACAATCACAAGTTGTTACTTTTCTTGATATATGAAACAAAGATTTTAGTCATGTTAACCTAAAGTAAGAGGCTGTTTCTTTTTAACTTAATGGACTTTATGAGTTAAGTACTTAATTTGGACAGTTATACATGGTTGTTTCTTTTTTACTTAATATGGACAGAACGACTTAACGGGTTAAGCCAAAAAATCCTAGCTTAATGTATTACGACACTAATCATTTACCTATTTTCCCTTCTTTTTTTTTCCTCTGAACTCCTCTCACGTTAAAATTGATGAATATTGTGAAATTTGTTTTTTGGAACGTAAGGATAAAATTGTCATTTACTCTCACGCGGAAGGTTTATTCGGTCTAGAAAACAAAACATCCCCTTACCTTCATGTATATATCAATATCAGGGTCAGGCTTAATATTTGCATCTTTTTCTCGTCTTGACAACTCTGTCAACATTTCTGCAATTTATTCGACAACAATTATGTCAGTAAAAATATTACACTCTGGCATAATGATTACTTTATGGAAATCAATGGCTAGGATTATGCCAACTAACCATAACGTGATCCAACACCCTGACATCTTGCAGAAAAAGCCAAGGTTTCTCTAACAGTCATTTCACCAATATGAAGATCATTTTGACTGATATAAGCAGACGTTCTTTGAGGCACAAACTCATGCATATCATGCCCATTATATGACACCCTCCCTGAACGCTGGTTATAAACAAGAAACAAAAAGTTTTTGTCAAAAATGACATGAGAGATAACAAAAATGACTTTTCCTCAAAAGGGTATTCTAAAAAGTAAAGGCATTGTAATTTACTGTAAGCTCCTTTGAAAGCTTCCCAGCCAAGGCTAATAACAAAGTTGTTTTTCCAGAACTCGGAGGACCTAAAAGTAATGTCATCCTGTAGAAGAATAACATTAATAACTAGTAATTAATTTTTGTTCATGTTAACTCAAAAGGAATCCTTAAAGGTTAAATAACTCGTATTTTTTTCACCTGCTAGGCTTAATAATTCCGCTTAGGTCTTCAAGTATAGTGATATGCTTCTTCCTGTTTGGTAGTAAATGGAATATGTTCAAGAACGCCTGTCGAAAATCAGCATGAACATGAGCTAAATAGTTGTTGTTTAATGTAAATTCATGCATGTATTTGTGTATTACGGTATCCGACTTTGATTCTCTATATTACAGCATTGTACTTTCAATATCTTTTCTTATCAACGTGGTGTTTTTTCAAAAATCCATCCAATTGTTGCATTTAGTGTGAATTGCTTTGTATTTGGATGACAATGCTAAAATTTGGTAGATTTCTAAAACTATATTTGTCGTGAAAAAACGAAAGTAGGATGTCATAATAGACAAACAATGAAAGTTGATTGCTATTCTAGCATTTAGTAAATATCATAAATATCATACCTCAAGGATTTCAATGTTAAAATTAAGGAAACTAGGCAATGATCTACTGCCTGTGAAAGCATCAGCCTCCACTGTCAAATGCTCAAATCTCACTTCAATTGTAGGCAATTTAATTCCCACCCTGAAAATTTCAAAGAAACCCTCAAAAAAGAAAAAAAAAAAAAACCCAGTCCTTTTAAAAGTAATAATATTAAAATATCTGGAGGTTTTATTACGTGTCAATTCTATCTCGGAGCTTCAACAAGAACTTTTCGTTATCTTCTTCAGCAACTTTCACCAGCCTATCGAGCAAATGCTTTCTGTCTTCGAATCCAAGATTATCGACAAAAATTTCATTGGGTGGTCCAGCAGATCCATAAAGCAGGCCTTTTTTCAGCCTATCAAAAGTCGGTAGCTTTTCAAGGGCAGCCCATTTCAGAGCTTCTTCATCATCTTCTTCATGTCGATTTGATTGAGAGAAAACATCCAACCCGCCATTCCTCCATGAACTGGTTCGGCTACTAAAGCTTTTAACTCTCATACTCCCTGATTTGAAACTTCTACTAGCCTTGTATATATCACTTCCATCCATTTGGAGTCGCTAACTAAGAAAAACTTTACGATTTGAAATTGGGTTTCACTTGTTTTGCTAAAAATGTCTGTATATATTGTTTTTGGGGGCATTAACTTCGTGTTATGGATAGAAAGGAAAGGAGTTGTCTTTATAAGGAATGAAATAGTTGGTTGAGATTTTTAGTCATAGCAATCATTCCCCACATGTCTCACCATTCACCTCATCCTTAATGATGTCCTCTCTAGTGCTAGAGAATGTAAGAAATGTGTATCGCGTTTATACTATTCGGAAAAAAAGAAAAAAACCAACTAAATTAAATCTAATCTTAACGTCCCCACTTAACAATTTGCTTAATCTTTAAGTATCAACAGCTATTATGATCACTATCACAACTACGTTTTTATGGTTGATAATCGAAGGAGGGTTTAGTCTTGGGCTATGTTGGGCATATTTAATTTATAAGTCATTTTATTTTTTTGAGATTTTTAGGTTATTGTGTTAGGCAAAATTAAATGTAGCTTATCTTAGTTTTTAAAAGGTCCTACTAATTATACCCTACTTTTATTTTCTTTACCATGTTAATCATTATTTTCATGGTAAAAAGTAGGGTTGTCAAATAATATATAACGAAAAACTAACCAACATGTTACCAAACCGTACCAATAAAATTGTTAGCCAATATATGTGGTTGGCAGTAACGTACCAATTAGTAATCATGGTGCAGTAACAGTATATAATTTGAAATACCACAGTAGTACCATACCAACCAATTTATATTATATATATATTAACGAAATCAAATTTTAATTGTTAGATGGTTTAGTGTTTATAACTTTAATAGAATAAATATTAGTCATTTAGTCGCACTGGTTAATAATTAATACCACATTAAGTTTAAAAATTAAAAAGTTACAACAATGTTACCTTAATAAAATTCTTTAATATAATAAAATAATGACTTAACTAATTTGTTGGTATATACCGTAAGTGATTTGTACCAACAAAAAATGTTGGTAACCAAACAAATTGATATCAAGTATAACCAGTATGATACTAGTGGCAAAAAATGTGTACAAATTATAATTGGTACGGTATACGGTTTGGAGAAAAAAGAATCGATACCGTATCATGTTCACCCTTAATAAAAAGTGATCATTGAAATTAACTTTATTATTTAATCATTTATTATTATGATATAATCATTATTTCATTACTCCTAACTAGTAATTATTAATAATATTGTTACTAGTTAAATATCTATTTTAAATTATTTTTTTCTTTCATATGATAAATAGAATAATAAAAATATAAAATTTGGGATGATCCCAAACTAATCTCCTTAATAATTAAATTAACATTATTGTCACTTTTATCATTATCATTTCTTAAAATATAATATTATTTTATCTTTTTTGTTTGACGGTGAAATAGCACTGATCGACGGTGAGATAGCATTTGCTCGACGGTAAGACAAGGAGATTAATTTTTTTATAAGGGAAAATAGTAGCAGGTAACTATTTTTTTAAATTATTGGAAAGATATAAATATAACATTAAAATTTAATATCTAAAACAATAATTTTCTTTATAATTTAAAAATAATAATTTTCATCGACGTTTGCCTTCGGTGAAATCAGGAGAATGCCGGAGTGATGAGATCAATCGACAGTGAAGTCGAGTGTGAGAGGCGATCCACAAGATGAGACAGAAAACTGACGTCAGTGAGCCGACGATGAGACGGTGGTGCGTCGGTGGCGCGTCAGTGGCGAGACGATGAATAAGAAAAATAATTATATATAATATCATTATAATTAATATTAATTATATATAAAATCTAGTGATTATTACTTAATAATTTATATAAATAATATTTATATATATATAAAATAATTTTAATTAATATTAATAAGAAAATTAAATATTAGGTAATAGTTTTACAATGATTATAAAATAATAAAATTATTAAGTAATCATTATGGTTATTTTAGAAAAAAAGTTAATGTAATTATTATGTGTTAAATGCTAGAAAGTGAATGAGGTATAATTAGGGGTGCTATTATACATACATCCTATATACATCTTACACAAAAATCAAACTATCTTTAACCAATCATATTTATTTTTTTCCAAAAAAAATGCAGTTTCAACCAATAAAAAAATTTGACTTTGAATAGATGTGTATATGAAGTAAAAATGAAGTGTTTATTTAGTGATTATCATAATTAGTCAAACCCATATTAATTAACATTTTGCTATTTGTAATTGATGTGGTATATAATTATAACATTTTACATTTATCTTTTACACTACCATTATTAATATACACAAATAAGATAAAAGACGCCTAATAAAAATTAGGCAATCATTTAAGATTAAATCATTATAATATTTGAGAGTCATATCATGAGATACAAAAATTTCGTCAAAATATTTTAAATATGATATGAGATGCAAGTAAACATAAATAATCAGAAAACTGTTATTTAGTACTTACTTTACTTTAATAAAATATATTAAGTTTTTACCAAACATAATTTTCTATCAGCTAGCTTATGAGCTAGTTTTTACCAAACATAATTTTCTATCAGCTAGCTTATGAACTAGTTTTTTACCAAACATAATTTTAATAAAATATATTACGTTTTTACCAAACATAATCTTCTAATATTGAATCATTTCTCTGCATGACCTTTTATATCATTTTACATTTTCAACTAGCTTATGAGCTAGTTTTTACCAAACATAATTTTCTATCAGCTAACTTTTCGGCTAGTCTATCAAATATAACATTAATAGATGGGCATAATGAATGATCTTGAAACCATCGGGTACAAAATGACATACATACATACATGTACATGCATGCATGCATGCATGCATGCATGCATGCATGCATGCATGCATGCATGTATGTATATATATATATATATATATATATATATATATATATATATATATATATATATATATATATATATATATATATATATATATATATATATATATATATATATATATATATATATATATATATATATATATATATATATCGAGAGAGAGAGAGAAAGAAAGATACACACACGTATACATATACATATACATAACTATAATTTGTTTTATAGTAATAGATAACATGAAACTTGTAAATGTTTATAAGTTTAACGTTACATACTTCTATTATTGGTAAAAACAATTAAAGAGATATCTATTATTGGTAAGAAAATGCAAGTACGTAGTTATGGCTAGCAAATGAAAATACACTGTTATTATCGATAAGATAAAATGCATTTTACAAGTTTTAGGTTACATATTGGTAAGAAATGTTGGTTAGTATTTTTTTTATATGGGTACAAAATGAAAATATTTTGTTATTATAAGTTAAAAAATAAAATGTATATTCAATATTAGTAACGAAAGTAAAATACATTATCAGTTTTGTAGTTTCTTTTAAACAATGTGGTGTCAAGAACCTAAGTTACCCAAGTGTCTATACTCATTTTTTTCTAAAGTGTGACATTTATAACACTTTTAATTACGGGAAACCAAATTCCTATATTTTGCCGCTAGAACCACTAACCACTTTGTATTTAATGGTTTCAACTACTGACCAACAGGCATCATTTTCCATTCCTTCCATTTTTAAGGTGTAAAAGAAATCTAAATCTTTGTGTTCATCAAAATATTAGCAAATAATCCAACTTCATTTTATTCCAATCTAACTAATTCTTGATTTTCATTTGTATATTTTTTTGTAAGTTTCTATCAAATACATATTACTAAAGAAAACCGAAGTCGAGAAGCTATTAATGACATTGGTTGGATGAAATAAGTTTTGGACTACAACAAGTTCTCTCACTTGTTTTTAATGATATATCGTCACTGAAAATCTTGCGGCTTCTTTTGTCAAGTTTTAATAGACACCAAGTTGACGCCCAAATGTCTTCCAAGGGACCATATATAAAACTATAATATTATTTAACGATGTTAAAACTATTATCTGACATCATAAAGCAAAGAATATGGGTTTAAGTCCTTGCTGTAATCTTAAGAACCGATTTTTGAAAGACTCGACTTGCTTCTCTAGATACTAGATTGGAAGAAAAGCATAGAATTGGGGAAAACTCTCACATAGACTTGCAAGTAGTCTTGACATAGTTTAGGATCGAGAAAATATGTTTAAAGACACGCAACTTTTTTCTTGTGTATAACTAGTATACAATCTATAAAAGACCCAAATTTTCAAGTTGCGGTGTGCGAGTAGATTTGTGGTGCTCGATGAACATATATGTAAACTATTTTATAAACTATCTAGACATAAATGTTTAAAGTCTTACAACTTTTTAGTTGTGTCTCTGTACATCAATTGCATGGACCCTAGTACGTTATCCGCTAGTAACCATGGAAGGTGATATATAATGCAGTTATTGGATTCAATTAAGATTTCTCAAGCTCCTACTTGCCTCTTGCAGGAAGATAACACAAATGCAATTAGTTCACAAAGTTTTATAAGACGTTCTTGATTCATTCAAGGTCTATAAGCTCCTGATTGCCTTCTTTATGTGAAGTTTGTATTTATCTTATCTAACTCCGCACATTGAAAAATCTTTATTGACCAATCGAGTCATAAAAATGCATGTCTCTTATGCTTAATACATATCAGAGCAAAAGAAAATAGAGACGGTAACTCAATCACTCATTAAAAGTTGATGATGGTATTTTTGGAGACAAGAAACTTATACATAGTCAAGGGTAATGACATGTTGCTAGATGTTTAGCATTGTCTGTCAATTAGTTGTTTTATTGCTTGTACAAGTGAGATTTTGTTGGAAATAATATACAATGAATACAAATTATTGTGTTGCTGATTATGTGAGAGATTATGGGGTTACACACCAAAAGTCATGAAAGATCCATAATAAATAATAAATATTTAGTTGATAAATTTTATTATGTGCCAACTAAACTAAATAAAGAAAATTAAATGTCTTTTTATTACATTGTAACGTCCCGATTTTTTTTGAATAACCATCATATATTATAAAACCATAATTAAAAAAAACATAATTTTAAGTTATCCAAAACCAAGATAATTAGCAGGAGCCAACATTTCAAAAAAGCATATTATAACTTCATATTATTAAAATTCATAAAATCCTTTAAGTAAATCTCTATGGAATGCGTGTCGGCAGTAGTTAAACCGGTGCATTCCTTTGTCACCCTAGAGGGTCCAGAAAAGATGTAAATCAACAACTGGTAAGCGAAAACACTTAGTGAGCCTACACTGCACTCACTAATTATAACAATCACAAGCATACACGTAGCACCTTTAAACATTCATAAAAATACAACATAACTTAACTTAACATAGGCATAATCATATTATTCTTAAACACGTACTGTTGGTACCAACTCTTACACACTGTCCACTTCTCCCCCAGGTACTTCATGAGCAGCCAGCTAAACCACTTCTCCCCCGGGTATTTCATGACATCCAGCCAAACCGCTTCCCCCGGGTACTTCATGGTCAGCGTTGTCTACTTCACCCCCGGTACTTCATGGACATAACTTACATATGCATACATTGCCCACTTCATCCTCGGGTACTTCATGGGCAACACATACATAACACATAATACATATCACATTATTCTATTGAGAAGACATAAGCATACAAACGCATAAAATATATCACATTATATGCCCGTTACTATAATCGGTAAATCAGTGTAACTCACCTCTAGGTATATCCACCTATCAACACTAGTGGGTACTAGGAGAAACTCGCACGGAACAACCTACAAACATCGATAATGATCACCGTTTAAAGTTTGCGTGATCGTTACTTGTTATTATTTATTTACATTATTTTCTAGTTTTATTTATTCCCTTAACCATAATTATTAGGTTATGAGTTTTAAATGTCACGTGGTCCAATTAAGACCCTTTTACAATCTTCTTTAAAGGCTCGGTGCATAAAAGCTCCAAATTTCTTTTTTATAAAGTTGCATATTAAATCCTTTTTAGACCCTTGTCCACTGTTTAGACCATAACTTCTGAACCATAAATCCAAATGATGTGTTCTATACCTTTCTGGAAACTAGACTCAATTTCTCATGACTCTCGTCTCACGGATTTTTCACTGATTCCTCACTGATTTCCCGTAAAATGATCTGCAAGTTCTGCACAGATTGCTATACAGGTTTAGGTACAATTTTAGTCATTTTAAGAGTGCTTTCCCTAAACCTTAATCTAATAAGACGTTCATGAAGTGCTTAATGTAATAAGGTCTGATTATTAGGGTTGGAATACAAATTAATTCTTCTTTGAATGGTCAATGTAATTAAGACTTGATCACAAAATTACATAACACTTCACATAAAATAATGGAGTCGTTCTTTGTTTTAGTCCAATGCCGATTCAACTAGCCTTCATGTCAACAACCTTAGAGCTGAGTGATTCACCCAACCACAGCCACCAGACGATGGTGGTAACACGACGGTGATGAGGCGACTCTTGGCGGCTTGGTGGCGGTGCAACACCTACACACGCCATTTGTGTTAAACGGGACAAAACGGACACGAGACAACAATAATTATATTAAACAAACGTAAACTTGGAATCTGAAATTAATACCAAAAGGAAAAGCTTAAGAGAGTTTTACCCACCACAAGAGTTGCTGCAACACTCCATCACCCTCGTCTCCTCCTGCTACTTACGATCACCATCACTGTCTCCTTCCCAACCCCGCTACTCTAACACGTAATCTGACTTTTTCTATCGGTCTCTCTGATTGCGACTCAATGGAATGACACCAAGGAAACGGAAATAAGAGCATCCACAAAAGGAGCTTTTTCAATATCTTTTTCAACCAAAAAGCTTTAAAATTTGAAAAAGCTATAGTGGAAGCTTTTTCAAATTGCTTGCTTATTTACAAGCACTTCATAGGAGCTTTTTTCAATTATGATGTCAACCCATATATTTTCAACCAATATAAACTAAACAAGATATGGTAACATATCATAAAAAGCAATGTAAAAAAGCTCTCCTATTGTGGTTATACAATAAGCTTTTTCACATTAACTTTTTTATGAAAAAGCTCATTCAAAAACCTCTCATATTATGGATGCTCTAAGATTTAACAAGATGTAGTGTAGGTTTAATTGGATTTGATTGGCATTAATAGCAGGTAATTATAACTTTGAAGAACCGATTTCAACCCTTAGAAATTCTCCCGTCAATTTCATGATTCCTAAAAGGAGCTTGCAACTAAATTCCTATAATTGCAAACTTATCAATTCTAACCCCTATTATAGATTGTTACTAGTCCAGGTTTCTTTTATTGATGTTTAGATCCCTTATCGATTGTTTCTTTTTAAGTCACTAAATAATATCTAAATTATTATTATTATCATTATTATTATTATTAACTGATTTAATCTTATACTTTTATTATTTATTATTTATTCCTTTTTTTAACTTAGAATATACGCTAAAAATCAAATTACGTGAAACGAGTGTTCCATACATATATTTATTAGATCAAAGAACTAAATAAAGAAGTTTATTTTTTTTTTGGAATCGGCGGCAACATCTCCTTGAGGCGTACTCAGTCACTGGTAATCCGGATCGGCATCAGCCGGCGGCCCGGAGCCAGGATCCTTTCCCCCTTTCTCCTTGTTTTCACCTTCCGGGGAAAATCCCCCACATGTGCTCAGTTGGAGTCGAACTCGCAACCTCACCCACGCGGGTATAATTAATAAAAAGGGATTTTATTAATTCTATCTTTGGTTTATAGGCTTTCACTTATTGATGGATCTTGAAAAGGTTTTGAAAACCTTATCCATCTATAGATGTATTTAATGAGAGGATTAGGATGAATAAGAATATAAGCAATAATTTCCACACCCTAAGCAAAAATTGTCCCATCCATCCTTGTGGTAGAGTTCGAAGCAAGCAATAAATGAAGAACAAAGAATGAAATTTTTTTTATCAATATTTGAGAATGATTACTATTGCTACTTGAATAAGTTTAGCTACTCTTACATCGTCCTCTTATTATATGTTGATGACATGTTAGTAGTTGGATCCAACATGCACACAATTAATAGATTGAAGAGGCAGTTGTTTAGACAGTTCGAGGTGAAGGACTTGGAAGAGGTCAAACAAATTATAGCATAGTTAGAGACAAAGATGTATGCCCGCTAAAACTTTCCCAACAACAGTATCAGTGGTGGTGATGGATTTAGACAATGGTGGATTAGACGGTTGTAGTAGTAGTGGTGAAGTGTGGGATAGGATGTGCCTTCTAATTAGATACTAACTAGTGGGATGGCCTGTGCATTGAGGCGAATTACTAAAATCTATATTTTCGACACCGTTTTTGTAAGGGTCTCTTACATAAGGTCCGTTTTTGTAATTTCTGTGAAACATGGGGAGTAGGGGTGTTCGTTTGGATGGATCGGTTCAATCCGATCCAATCTAGTGAATCCAAATAGAATTCGGTTTTCAAAACATAGATCCAAATAGTCCAAACTAAAAATCAAATCCGATCCGAACCAATCAAATTACAATTCGGTTGGATCAATTTTTTTAATTCGGTTTTCATGCATCAAGTTATTTTAAACAAATATATAACTTGAATATTAGCTAAATCTAATAAAGAAACGAAAATAAACTATTTAGTTGTGAATTAAAATTTATAAACAACTACTAATAAAAATAAATTACAATTTATATTTTACAAACAAAAAACCATTAAGAAAAAGTATATATTAAGGTTTTCCATTGGGTGGTAATTTCTAATCTACTTAGAACAATTTATTAGAATTCAACAAATAATTAAAGAATAAAAGTATAAATAAATAAATAAAGAATTGTCTATTCGGGTTTTTTAGACTATTCGGTTCTTGTTTTATAAACCAAAACCAATCCAAAATAATAATTCGGTTTTGCTTATAAACCAATCCAAAAATCCGAATATCCGAACCAAATAGTCTAATTGGACAATTCGTTTTTATCCAAATAGTGAACAACTCTAATGGGGACCATGTCTGACATTGTCTGTAAATTCTCTATTAGACAAACCATTTCTATAAATTTTTGAGACACATGGACCATACATATAATTTTGTAAAAGTGGACCACTTCAAGAATTTTTCAATTAGGCGAGGATCTTTTTGTAATTCTCTTAAACGCAGGGACAATTTTGGTGATTTTTTTGAAATAGAGGGACAATTTTTACAAATTTACTATTAGATGTGGACTATTTTTGTAACTTTATGAAACACATAGACCATTTATGTATATTTTCTATTAAGCAATGACCATTACTGTAATTTTATGAAATATATGGACCATTATGTAATTTTTCTATGAATTATGGACCATTTCTATAAGTTAGACATTCCATCAAATATAGACAAAACATGCACACATTCCTAAATTTGCCTGCAAATTGTATATATGTGATAATATAAATTGTAACTATGGAAAAAAGATAAAAGATATTAAAATGGTAAAAAGGTTACTTTATATGGGTTAGAGACCCACCATGTGAAATCATGAGGACCATTTGCATCAAGAAAAAAAAAGTTAAGGACTAACTGTTATTTTTTATAAAGCACATGGACCATTTATGTAATTTTATCCACAACTATTTGGATTGCTTTGTGTTTTGTTTTGTCCTACTATGTGTTTGCCTGTTTGGTCAATAGGTTCTTCAGTTTAAACCACGAGATTTTGTCACCAAGTGTCTACAAAGAGAGGTTTAGATTTATTGAAACCAGATTTCCTATAATTATCTTTCATTGCATCAAGCCATTAAAAAGCATGCTATTTATGGGAAAAGGGTAAAAATATATTACAAGGATCTTAGACTCCTTGTTAGCATTTCCTCTTGAATTCTTGCTTACTTCCTTGACAATGTAGAATGCTCATATTTTGACATCCTTGCTAATTGGCCTATCGCCTCTGGAAATTAATGGCCCTGATGGCAAATGCAAAGACAGATGCAAATAATAGAGTGAATCCAACAAGCATACCAACAACTACACCAAGAAAACTTCTCTCAAATCCAAAATATCTCTCCAAGAAATCTTTTATAGTTTCACCATTCTCAAGCATATCCTCAGAGTCTGCAAATTGTGAAGCAACCAAACCATAGAGAGTCCAAGCAGTCGGGCAGGCCCAATAGTACCATCTCCACCAAATAGGTAACCTCTGTTTGCAAAATGGAGGACAAGAACATATGTGTAAGTAAATAACAGATTGTAAATCTCAAATTTGAGGCAAAACTGTTGAGAATTAATAGAGCTTACAGGTCGTGGGATAACAAATCCTGAAAAGAGATTCCATATTCCATAAAATGAGGAAGCAACAATGGCAGCAATGGAGGGATTTGGTGTCAAGGCCACAGTCATCATACCATAAAAGGTCATGTATAGTAATGTGAGGTACATGAAAAACAAGTACCAAAAGAATTTAGCAGCTGTCCACTGAAATCCAATCATCGCGTATACTAATAGACCGTATACTGAAGTTTGTACAAACACATAGGGTAGTTCCACGAGAACCTGCGAAATGAATTTAACATCAGGATCATACTTATATCATCCAGAATGGTTAATCTAACAACAAATTATTATTTTCGCCATATCGGCTTTCTACCAACTTTAATAAGAAAAAAAACCTATTCTCATAAACATTCTTCAATGCTTAACCCTTTTCAAAACTAACTAATTTATTCTCATATGTGAAATGTTTTATGAAAGACCTTTCGTCTAATTTGCCAGATTTAAGCACACAAACATATTTTTTGAAAAAATATTACTCGATGATAACATTTAGATAAATAAATAAATAATTATAATTACGAGAATTATGTCGAATCATTTTTGAAAATATAAAACATGATAGATGTGACGATGTATAGTTGATTCGACATAAAGTCTACATAATAATATATATATATAAATCCTAGAGGGAGTATGTTTAATAGGACCCTTAATCTAAGGGAAATTATATAAACACTCCAACCTATTTTATACCAACACTCCATGCTAGATTTTGACTAATTCTCATTTGGTGTATTTAAATTCTCTTTAAAAACTATTGGTGACTATTTGACATGGTGTCTTTATCAACACCCTTAATCTAATAACTACCTGTGCAAAAGCATATGATAGGGCGGAATACATTCCCGCAGCCTTTTCTCTATAAAAGACCGTCCTTTCAACAGCTACCACTGGCTGCGCGGATGAGGAATTTTGAATTCCCATAAAAAGAACAGCAGCATACATAGAACCCATTGCATTAATCAGATCTTGTTGATTTGTTCTGGAATTTTAAAGCAGAAGACCAAATTAGAAAAAATATATATATGAAACCAAGTTGAGATGTATTCTACAGTATTACTCGTAGTTTATGTTACCTTTTGCCACCTAGACCCCAGAACATTGTCCCAAACATCAATCCAATGCCCACAGAGAATAAAAATCTTACTGCAGTGTAAGAGGTATTTCGCCAGTATGACAGGCGTTGTTTCCATAAGCAAGCCATGCATTGTGTGAAGAAAGACTGAGAGTACCGAGTCGGGAAATAAAGATCTTTTGATCCAGGAGGCGGTGTACTTAACTCATTAATAAGAGCTTTGTTTCTCCTGTAATTAAGTACAAGACGTTACCAAAATCAAGAAACTGTTGAATGAAATAAAAGTATCGTTATTGACCGATCGACCAGTTGACTTACTTGTAAAGTTCAGAGTTTTTGTAGACTTGGGTGAAATCAATTCCAAGAGCCGCTTCTTGTGCTGATGAACTAACTTCCAACATCCATGTTGCGGGGTTATACCCGTCTTTGATTTTACTTATTCCTTCAATATCCTGATTAGGAGAATGCTCATGGTCCATCACATTTTATGCAAATTGTGTTTTGCTATTTATACTTGTTAATGACACCTTACCTCAAAATACTTGATCAAATGGCATGAACGGCGACCCACTGGTCCAACATATATCTCTTCTCCTCCCCGTTTCATCAAAAATAGCTGCAAATCATATAAAAAATTTTAATATTCCCATTCAGAAAGTAAACCAACTACAAATGTAATTTGACATTTCAATTGTGGAAAATCACATTCATAAAATTGTGTTTGAATTTAGATTTGGGTAAGAATATATTCAATCCACCAACAAGTACTTAATTTGTTATACCTCGTCAAAAGTTTCAAATATATCGATGCTAGGTTGATGAATGGTGCATACAACCGTTCTTCCCGTGTCCACAGTGTTTCTAACGGTTCTCATCACAATAGCAGCGGCTCGAGCATCAAGCCCGGAAGTTGGCTCATCCATAAATATTATAGACGGGTTCGCCACCAACTCAACCGCTATGGTTAACCGCTTTCGTTGCTCAGTCGATAGCCCATTTACACCTGGCAACCCAACTAACGCGTCTTTTAACGGAGTCAGTTCCACAAGTTCCATAACTTCACCAACAAACATCTGCACACATTATTAAGTGTAAACTCCATTGTCTTTTAGTAAAAATTGATCAATTTATTTTCTGACCTTTCTGGTTTCAGAATCAACATCTGCTGGCAACCTTAGCCAAGCGGAGTATATCAAGGACTCATGAACAGTGACATGAGGTGAGTGGATGTCGTTTTGTTCACAGTACCCGGAAATCCGAGCGAAAGTTTCTTGCTTCTTTGGGTACCCCGAAATGACAATATTACCCTCTATATATCCACCTGTTTTCCTTCCTGCCAGCACGTCCATCAAAGTAGTTTTACCAGCACCACTAACACCCATTAATGCTGTAAGAACACCTGGCCTAAACGCCCCACTCACACCCTTTAATAGAAGCAATCGATCTTCACTCGTTCCTTTCTCTTTCATTTCCTATAATGCCCAAAACTCAAACGTTTCAGTTAAATATGAGAATGAATCTTGATCAGAATTAGGAACTGATATAAGTATATAACAAGCTTGTTTTTAATCACCTGGGGCATATCAACAGAGTATTTAACATCATCAAAGGTGATACAATGTGGTTCAAATGGAAGAATCATTCCTTTTTTCTTTTGAGTCGATTGTAACTCAACAGCTGAAGGATTTTGGTCTTCGTTTTCATCTGATACAATAGCTTGATACTTCTCCAAAGCTGCATACATGTTCCTCTTATGTTAAAACTCTATGAATTAAATCATAACTTAGAATAACGATAGATACGTACGATTGAGAAAAGTGAGGGCCAATGTGTAGGCAATATTAAAGAGGATCATAAATCCAATCAAAGCCGCTACTGAAATCCAATACCAGTATGCGTATGGAAAGAAACCTCTAGATGTTATAACCCTCACTCCTAAAGACTCTGTTGAATTAGGCAACACCTGTAATTTGTGTTACAACAGTTAGCTTGAATTGTCACAAAATAGAAAGTTAATTGTGTTATTTAATCGACTTACTCGGTCCCAACTATGCCCAAGAAACTCATTTACTACTATCCCATTCATGGCGTACATCATTGGTGATGACCAGTATCCCCAAATCCACCAACCCTTTACATCATCTTGCATATTGAAAAAAAACAAACATTACAATAGGAATAATAGTAAAGCTGGAGCCTGGAAGCACATAAACTATCAATACAAGATGACAAAAACACATACCTCGTGATAGGACAAAGCCACCAAGGGCAAATAATATGAGAAGTGCAAAAGAACCAAATGTGCTTGCAACAATCATATTTCGACCCATTGCTGCAATAAAACGAAACAATCCTGATGCCATTTGGTTGACGAGTAAGAGTAGTAAATACTGTTTGAAAAATCTGTAGCAAAAGGAGATTATTTAGTTATATATAGGAAGGAAACTGTGAGTGTCATTTAATTTGAAGTTACACAAACCTTCCGACATTTGGATCAAATCCAACTAGATAATAAGTGAGAAGAGTCCAAAGAAGAGTTTCAACAAATGATATGGGAATCTTGATGATCCATGAAGGAAGTGCGAAAGCCCACGAGGGGTAAAACAGGAAATCTCTTTGCTTGTAAAAGACAGGAAGCTTTGCAATGGTCATGGAAAGCTCAGCAAATCCATTGAACATGATTACAACTACCCCAAAAAACAGTGCACCCGTGTATATCCCTCCATCCTCCACTGACCTTTTGTGCATTTCCATTCGGAAAAAGACTGTCATTGTCACAAATGACATCACAAGAAGCTGAAAGTAGGTAAGATAACAAATTCGTCAAGTTTAAGGATTAAACATTGAAAAATTCCGAGGTTGTTTCTTTTTTTCATATCAAGTCATGTATGGGTAAAATCGTTGAATGGATAAAGTGTTGTATACATAAGATGTGTTTCTTTTCTAGACTGAATAACCGTCCAAATGAGACCAAATGACCAAAAAACAAAATTCACAATATTAATCAATCTTAACGTGATAGGAGTTGGGAGGAAAAAGAAGAAGTACTAATAGGTAAAGGGTTAGTGTCTTAATACATTAAGCCAGGTTTTTTTGCTTAATACATTAAGCCAGGTTTTTTTGCTTAATACATTAAGCCAGGTCTTAATACATAAAGCCAGGTTTTTTTGCTTGACCCAGAAAAAAGAAACAACCCCCCTAACTAAATTGAGTACCTACTTGAAATAGTTTGAAGATGTAGACGAATGAGTTTCTCCTCATAAGTAAAATTTGTCTTAAAGTGCAGGCTTTCAAGAGCTCCATTTTGTTTACTCCATATGTTTTGGTTGTTAATGCAGCAGGATGGCTCTTGCTTTTGTCAAATGGGATTGAAATCTCTTCTGCTATTCTCCTTCCTTCATCGAATGATTCATATGCCTCAGCAAATTCTTTTGATGTGATAAACCTGTAAGGTTTGTCTCTATCTATCCAATACTGCTCCTGGTCTTTTTTTGATGTCACCTATACAAGTATATATGAGTGTGCACTCTAATTCATAAGCTTTTTGAATTCGGTCAAGTAAGTCGTGAAAGTCAAATAAGCTATTGTGGAGCTTTTTCAATTGCATACCCTTTTAAATTCGCTTGTGACTATGAGTTTTTATATCAATTCTTTTCGTCTTTTATTTTTTAGTTTAGTAATTACAAAAAATGTTGTTATTTTGTTTATATGATATACAACAGATAAAATATTATAAAACATTTAAATCATGTTTTTTATTCTATAAAGATGTAAATAACAAAAAAAAAAAAAAAAAAAAAAACTGGTAACATATATAAATATATAAATATTAGAAATTAGATATTTGTAACAATTAAAAGTATATAATCATAAATATGTATGTTTAAAAACATTTATTATCGTTATTTAAATTTCATTTCAGCTTTATTGATTTGTATAAGAAATTGGTATATATAAACCGAAATTGATAGGGCTCTCATAATTAAGCTTAGTGAAAAAAAAAAAAAAAAAAAAAAAACTTTACTACGTTGGATATCTTGAGGTGTTTGACTTGTTGAGTTGGTGCTGATGTGGCACATAAAAACTTTACTATTGTCATTGTGGATACCCTTAGCATTTAAGGAATTAGTTACACCCATATTTGTCAGTTTGCATGAAAGAAGCTCAAAAAGGTCTACAAATTAATCATACTTACTTCTTGCAAAAAGTCAGCGACACCTTTCCTTTCTGGACATTTAAATCCCATTGATTCAAAAAACTCTAACACTCTTTCACGTGGGCCCTGATACACGATCTTTCCATCCGAAAGCAAAATTATATCATCAAATAAATTATATGTTTCGGGTGCAGGCTGTAGGAGTGAAATAACCGCCGTTCCTTCAAGAATCTGGACATATTGTCTAAACGAATTCACAATATTAAAAGTTGTAGAACTGTCCAAACCAGTAGATATTTCATCCATAAGAAGAACCTTTGATGGCCCCACTATCATTTCACCTATATATACATTGTAGATTAATAAAACTCGTATCAAAATGTCACTCTATATATCATTTGAATTTTGAAACCTGAATATGTCATTTGAAAGCTTACCTGTGGTGACACGTTTTTTTTGTCCACCAGATATACCTCTGATCATTCCATCCCCTACCATGGTATCTGCACAGATATCTAGTCCCAATATCTAAATGGAACACAAAACATTATTGTTAAAGTTTATTGTTTTGCTACTCAACAATTTTAATGTTTATAGTACCTTGAGAACATAATCCGTGACCACACTTGTCTCTTGACCTTGAGTTGCTGCTGCCTAAAGCATCATAGAACAATTACAAGCTGTTATTTTCTTTTTCAAGTTCAGAAGAAAAACAGTTGCCGAGTTAAACAGTTAATGACATCTATACATGGTTGATCTTTTTGACTGAATCAGGAAAGAATGACTTAATGGGTTAAGCTGAAAAAACTGGTTTAATGTATTAATACACTAACCCTTTAACGTATTTTCCCTTCTTTTTTCCTACCTACTCTTATGTAAAAATTGACAAATACTGCTTAAAAACTTATTAGTATTGCGAAATTTGTTTTTAATTTTTTGCATGTAAGGATAAAATGGTCATTTAGTCTAATTCCAACGATTTATTCAGTCCAGAAAAGAAATATATGTATACAACACTCATTACTCATTCAGCCACTTTACCCATACAGGACTTAATGGGGAATAAAAACATCCCCTAACTCCTTTATTACCTTCATGTATATATCAAGATCAGGGTCAGGCATAATATTTGCATCTTTTTCTCTTCTTGACAACTCTGCCAACATTTCTGCGATTTATACGACAACAATTGTGTCCGTAAAAATTATTCCACTCACAAGGTAAATAGTAAAAAACATACATGTTGACATAGTGTAGAAATCAACGGCTAAGATTATGCCAACTAACCATAACGTGATCCGACTCCCTGGCATCTTGCAGAAAAAGCCAAGGTTTCTCTAACAGTCATTTCACCAATATGAAGATCATTTTGACTGATATAAGCAGAAGTTCTTTGAGGCACAAACTCATGCATATCGTGCCCATTGTATGACACCCTCCCTGACAACTGGTTATAAACAAGAAATAAAAAGTTCTTATAAAAAATGACATGAGAGATAACATAACGTAACTTTTCCTCAAAAGGGTATTAAAAAAGGTAAATAGATTAATATTTACTGTAAGGTCCTTTGAAAGCTTCCCAGCCAAAGCTAATAACAAAGTTGTTTTTCCAGAACTTGGAGGGCCTAAAAGTAATGTCATCCTGTAAAAGAATAATAATTAGTAATTAATATTGTTCATGTTTACTCAAATGGAATGCTTAAAAGTAAAAACTCGTCTTTTCTGACCTGCCAGGCTTAATAATTCCGTTTAGATCTTCAAGTATGGTGATATGCTTCTTCCTGTTTGGTAGTAAATGGAATATGTTTAAGAACGCCTGTCGAAATTCAGCATGAAAATTAGCTAGATAGTTGTTGGGCTAAATGCAAGAAATAGCAATGTACTTCCATGTATTTGTGTATTACAGTATCCTACTTTCATTTCTCTCTATTACAACATTGTGCGTTCAATTTTTTTTATCAATAGAGCATCTACAATAGGAGCTGATTGGAGAGTTTTTCCAGTCAAATAAGTTTCGCAAAGTCAAACAAGCTACTTTGAGAGTTTTTCACTTGTAATTTTGCAAGCTTTTTCATAATGTATATCATATTTTATTCTTTATTTCTTATTAATTACAAATAAATAAAGCTTTTTGGGGCCCATAAATAAGCTTTGTGAAAAAGTGTTAATACAGTGGAGATATCTTAAGCTTTTTGGTTTGTAGATATAGCATTGATGTGGCATGAATAAGGTTTGTGAAAAAACTTTCCTATTGAAGAAAAATCCACCCAGTATAGCATTGTATTTACAGAGAAAATTGCTTTGTATTTTGATAACACTGCTAAAACTGGGTAGATTTTTCAAAGTGCAATGTCGTAATAAAAAGAAATGAAAGCAGTATGCTATAATAAACAAACAATGAAAGTACATTGCTATTTCTAGCATTTAACCTTCAATAGTTTACTGCATATTCGTAAATATCATACCTCAAGGATTTCAATGTTAAAATTAAGGAAACTAGGCAATGATCTACTGCCGGTGAAAGCATCAGCTTCCACTGTCAAATGCTCAAATCTCACTTCAATTGTAGGCAAATCAATTCCCACCCTGAAATTTCAAAAAAAAAAAAAACCATATAAAACCCGTCACTTTAAAAAATAATAAAATTCAACTTTTTGGAAGTTTCTAAAGCTCAAATTACGTGTCCATTCTTTCTCTGAGCTTCAACAAGAACTTTTCGTTATCTTCTTCAGGTACTTTCACCAGCCTATCGAGCAAATTCTTCCTGTCTTCTAATCCAAGATTCTCTACAAGAATCTCATCAGGTGATCCAGTCGATCCATAAAGCAGACCTTTTTTCAACCTCTCAAAAGTCGGCTGCTTTTCAAGAACAGCCCATTTCAGAGCTTCTTCATCATCATTATCATCATCGTCACGTCGATTTGATTGAGAGAAAACATCCGACCCACCATTCTTCCATGAACCTGTACGGCTTCTTAATTCTAAACTTCTGCTGGCCTTGTATATATCACTTCCATCCATTTTCACTCACTCACTGAAAAAAGCTCCAGATTTGAAGTGGAGTTTCACTTGTTTTGTTAGAGCTAAAATGTGCGTTCTATATATCGTATTTTAGAGTAATAACTTTACGCTGTAGTGGATAGAAAGGAGAGGCGCTGTCTTTATAAAGAATCCAATACCTTTAGTGAGATATTTAAGTCATGTCAATCATTATTCACATGTCTCACGCAGCTACTCACTTTATCCTTTGTGATGCCCAGTCTTACTGGAAAGAAGCATATAACTAAGCTTCATATTACTTGAGATATTTGAGAATGTAAGAAATGTGTATCGCTTTTTACTATTGGGAAAACAATTCATATAATAACATTTTTCGCAACGAATATAAACAATGTATCTATATTCTTTTATTCATAATAACAACGTAATTGTATTTCTTTACCGATAAAAATAATATGTAACTTGAAACTTATAAAATGCTTGTAAGTTTCACGTTACTTACTATTATAATCAGTAAAAAAAATTAAGTGTATTTTGCAATCGTGGGTAATAAAATGTGCATATGTTGTTATTACTTATTAGTATGGTTAAAAATATGTAAATATATTCCTATTATTGCTAAAAATTAAGTATATTTTATAAGTTATAGGTTGTATATTATGTTGTTATTATTCATAAAAAAATTAAGTATATTTTATAAGTTATAAGGTTGTATATTATGTTGTTATTATTCATAAAAAAAATTAAGTATATTTTATAAGTTACAGGTTATATATTTGTGTGTGTGTGTCTCTCTCTCTCTATATATATATATATATATATATATATATATATATATATATATATATATATATATATATATATATATATATATATATATATATATATATATATATAGGATAAAATGAGAAGGGTTGAGAAAGTGAGAAAGAATCTAGACCATTTATTTTTCAAGATCTATGGCTGCTTTTAATAGGATAATTATTATGATTTTAAAATTAATAAAAGATTTTATTCTATTTAATTGGAAGAAAAGGGTATTAAGGGAATATGATTTTTATTGGGTTCCGTAAAATCTGCATAACACGTATCTTAAACCTTTCTTAAAATCTCTCTCTTTCTCTCTCTCTCTCCCCATATATCTCGACCTCAACAGTAAGCCCTAATTGATTTTCAGAATGTTATGGATGAATTGCATGTCTTCTCCGCCCCAGCGCCACCAGTAGACACCACCCCACACCACCGATTTTTCAACCTCCTCTTTCGATCTCTCCATTTCCATCGGTGAGACAACACCCACCTCCGATTGTCATCTTCGTTTTCCATTAATCTGCCATGGAGCCACCACAGTCGTACACCATCATCACTCCAGGCGTTGATCGAAGTGTCAGAGTACAAAGATGGAGTCCGAGTTTTCGGAAAGCTATGTTAACTCCAGTACACGAACAAGACGACCGCATATGCAAAGACAGACAAGTCGATGATGAAATCGACATTAAGAACCTCGTATTTCTTCAAGCCGCAATCAAAAAAATTAACTCTGTGTATTTATCTTGCATGCGATGGACGATTGGATACGATATGGAAGATCAAACGATGGGTTCGTAAGTAATTTTAATATATTATTTGTCTTACTTTCCTTGTTTTCTTTTCTGATTTCACTCAAATTTTCTTTATTCCAAACAATTTGATTTGATTGCGCAGGAAGTTATATTGTGTAAACCTCGTTTCCATTTCCTAAATCTAATGAATATATCATGGAGTACTTTAGTCACAATAACTATTGCTAATTCCTTTCAAAAATCTTTGTATGATAATTATTTCATTAAGCTTTCTATAGCACGTATAACAACGACAAACTTCTCAAAGCGACTTTTCAAAACACAATTCAACAATATTGTTATATTTAAATCCTGGATGATATTTTTTGCATTAAGTTTTTTGTTGTGTCAGTGATTATTTAAGAATGGTAATAATTTATTAGTAACTTAGTTGTATTCATAAATGATCATATAACACGAACGATTTTTCCGATCATTTATCCGAAACTTAGTACGCTAACTTAGTTGTTACTGCATTTGTTATAATCATTAATGATTATATAGGGCAAGTGATTTTTGACTGTGTTAATTATAATCATAAATGATTATATACCGCAAATGATTCTTTAGTATGTTGGTTATAATCATAAATGGTTATAATCATTAATGATACCGCAAGTGAATTTTGACTGTGTTAGTTTTAATCATAAATGATTATATACCACAAGTGATTTTTGACTGTGTTAGTTATAATTAGAAATGGTTATAATCATTAATGATTATATAGGGCAAGTGATTTTTGACTGTGTTAGTTATAATCATATATGATTATAATTGCATAAATGATTAAAATACCAATTAAGTTATAATCATTTGTGATTATAATTGTAGATTGCTTTATCATGGATATAATAATTTTTTGATATCTTTAAACTTTATTTTGCAGGTGTGAATGTAAACCAACAATGATCATATTCATGGGTGCCCCATCTTTGTTTTTTATGTGTGATGGTAGCAACAAGAATAACGATCAAGACTACAACATCGACGAATTCATTTTATGATTAAATGTGTATTTGTTTAAGAACAATGGTGTATTCATGTATGATTAAATATGTATTCATTTGCTGATTAGATGTGTATTCACTTACGATTATATGTATATTTACATATCATTGCATGCTTATTCATTGATGATTATAGGTTTATTCATTTATGATTAGATTTGTATTCGGTAATTTTTATGAACGTTATCTTGAAAAACGATATTTCGATAAAAAAAAGTAGAAAATTGATATTTCGATAAAAAAACATCTAAATCAACTGATAAGAATAGAAATATGATATTTCGATTAAAAAATCGATAAAAATGATTTATACTATCTGTTACTTAAAAAAAATCAGTCAAATACTTTTTTTAGGAAACTATAAATCAAATCCCTAGATTTTAGGAAATTATTATCTAATTTTATTTTGTTATAATTTAATTGAAATATATAATTACTAATATACCATTATATATTGATTGGTCCAGAATCATTCTCGCATTCTCAACCTTTTATACATTCTCTTTTTAACCTCTCCCTATATATATATATATATATATATATATATATATATATATATATATATATATATATATATATATATATATATATATATATATATATATATATATATATATATATATATATATATATATCAAATGAGAACCATTTTTTTTTCTAGGAACCTAGGAACCTTTTGACAGAAATTTTTTTTTTCAAAAAAAATGACATAATACACCTAATCGCTTATATTTAAGACCTTTTGTAAAAAAAATTTGAAAAAAGAACATGTATACACGAAATGTGTACATATGCACGAAACGTGATCATATATACATTTGCGAAAAAAGTGCATATATGCACATTTCGTGTATACATATTATTTTTCAAATTTTTTTTACAAAAAGTCTTAAATATAAACAACTAGGTGTATTATGTCATTTTTTTTGAAAAAAATATTTCAGTCAAAAGGTTCTTAGGTTCCTAGGAAAAAAAATGGTTCTTCCTTGAAACGGACTCTTATATATATATATATATATATATATATATATATATATATATATATATATATATATATATATATATATATATATATATGTATATATATATATATGTATATATATATATATATATATATATATATATATATATATATATATATATATAGAGAGAGAGAGAGAGAGAGTCATGATCATTTGAGAACTCATATATCGGTGAGAACTTGAGAATTCCTAAACAATTAGTTTTTTTTAAAAATATGACTTAATGCATTAAGTAGCTTATATTTAAGACATTTTGCCAAAAATAAAAAAATAAAAAATTGAATTTTTTTAAGGTGCACACAAATGCACATTTCGTATATACACATTTTTCCATTTTTTTGACAAAAGGTCTTAAATATAAGTGACTTAGTGCATTAAGTCATTATTTTAGAAAAAAATATTTTAGTCTAAGAGGGGTTGGCGGAGACAGTTTGTGGCGTTAAGATAAGGTTGTTCTCTACGTGTCGCGAGTTCCGGTTAGTCAATGCAAAGCAAGTGGAACTCTGTTTAGGTTGGGCGTGGTACGAAATTTTGATCGGGTGTCACGTTTCCGTACATAGTAGAAAGGACTATGTGTTTTGCAGTTTTAGTTCAAGGGTTGTTAGGAGTTCAACATTTGTTGGTTTCGAGGGTGAGTCGGGTTCCACGTGGTCGCTGGTGGATGATCATTAGGTACGGAGTTTGTAGATGAGATCGAAGGTCAGTGGCAAAGTTTAGAAGTTATTATGTGGAATAACAAGATTACATTAATGGTTGAGTCGATCGAAGTTAGTTGTGCTCTTGTTATCGTGTATGTTTCGTTCGTGTACCGACGTTCGTGGTTGGTCCGGTGATGTTATCGATTGTTGAGTTGGAGGTGGTTTCCTACTCTTTCTGTGTGTCATGTTTCTGATTAAGTGTGTTTGTGCGTATTAGGATTGATTTGGATTGCCTAGGGTTGCAGCTGGATTCTGCCAACGATGTGGTGTCGTTGGGAGGCGGAAGGCTTGCGTGCTAGTCTTGAATGTTGGATTTTTTTTCGTTAAAAGGGTAGGGTTTCTGGTCGGGAAGGAGTTAGTCATCGAGTTTCTGGTTAGCTCGATCGGGTAATGAGCATGGGGGATCGTCGATAAGTTATTTTACGCGTGTTGCACTTAAAGTTGTGTTATCTGTTCGAGTTTGAGTTCGAGTCGAGTAGTAGCGGTGGCGCGTGCAGTAGGGTAACCGGGTGTAATACCGTATTACTAATTATTAGTGAGATTGTGTTAATCTTAGTGTAATTTAGATTAAATAGGTTGTTATATGAGTTAGTTTGGTTAGAAAACCATATGAAAGAAGTTTTAGTTTGAAAAATGCCAAAATGAACTCACACGGGTCGCGTTGAGGATGCAGATTCGAGCAGTAGCCTGACACGGGTCATGTGAAGTTACACGGGTCGTGTAGGACCTGTAGAGACAAACAGAAGGCAAGCAGTGGATCCACACGAGTCGTGTGTCGTAGCAGACCCACTTTTTAAAGTCGGTTTTCTTTCATTTTTGGGAAAACTTGTTTCGTGAAAACTCTCTCTAAAACCCGAGAAACTCATTCCTAACCGTTTAAAGTCGAAATTGAGGCCTATAATTCGAGAATTGAAGCTAGGGTTCGTTACCTTGCAGTTAAAAGGTAATATCCTATGTTTTAGCTTCAAATTGATTGTTGATTTGCTTCGTTTGAGTTAGTTCTAGGTGGTGTGGGTGAACCACTTGCAATTAGAATGAGTTGGGTTAGCTTTCTTTAAGTTGTAAGTGAAATTAAGTTCTAATCCTAAGTCCTAGCCATGAGTGTAGAAGCTATTCTTTTTGGTGATTGATTGAGTAGGATGTTGCGGGATTAAGAGCTGTAACCTAGATATTGTTGTTATCTATTGCTATAGTTTCTTTCCACCTAAATTATTCGCTCTTTTGAGATGTATTGAGATTGAGTATTGATATGGAGCTGTCGTGATATGGCTAAGGCTAGACAGGAGCACAATACACACGGTTCAGGAGTTCCACAGATTGACCCGACATCAGGTGAGTAGTTAGTTATTAATTCTATTGATGAATTGTATAGTGGTTGAGTTGTTTATTGCAGAAAAGGAAGTATTCCATGAGTTTATTATTGTGTATTGGTCTTGTTTGACATAATCAAGTGTTGAGTTTGGTGTAAGAGCTAAGTGTGTTGATTTTACAGAGGGAATGAGATAGTCCATTGAGATTGAGTTCAAAAAGATATCAGGATTTACAACCCAATTAACCAGTGATTACTCACTGAGCTCATGTAGCTCATAAATTGTTGTTATTCTTGTTGTGTTTTAGGTTCAGGTAGTGGCGATCGTCGGAAGCGCATCACAGAGGGTTAGTCGAAGATGGACTTGGACCGGACTGTTGAGTTATACTTTGGATTGTAGTTTGTGTAAATCGGTTTTTGATAAAAAAAAGTGTGTAACTTTTGACATACTTAAACTAAGCTTCTGATGTAACTTTGTAAACTTGTTACTCACTTTTGAGGTTACACCACTAATTATGTGTTTATCTTATTAAGATTTTGGATGTATCTCAAATTGACAAACTGGGTGTTACACCGGGAGGTGTGAGCAAAGAGATGGACATTAGTGTGCTCGTTCATTTAACAGCAAGAGCACCTTGGTTCTTCAGCATCCAGAATGCTAGGCTCGGGTATTCGGCTTCCTTTCGGAAGATGTAGCGGTCGTGTAAGAAGCGTCAGGTATTAATGGAGGTTCTAGGCAGTGTGTTAGCGATGGGATGGATAACCGATATGGGAAGCGATTGGAAGTTTTAACGTGTTAATAACCGGATCGGGTTTTGATCGTCGAGATATGGTTGAGTATCACCCTTGGGAAGTGTTTTCTACATGGAAGTTGGGTTGGCTTTTAGTAAAGAAAAGTGGTTGTGGTCTCGGTTCGGGTGTATCACGAGTTTTTTCTCGAATTTTTAGGAGATCGTATGTTTTCTGGGTAAATTTGGGTCTGTAAGGTTTTCGACGTAAGATGGGGGTTATCAGTTAGGCCTGCTTGGTCTGTTGTGAATGAAGGATCAGGTGAAGCGACCCTGTGTTAGATAATCGAGTGGGTTTCGTCACTTGAGTTCACTGTAGTTGGTTGTGACAATTGTAAATTTTGGTCAACAAAAGTCAACTATAGTCAAACGAAGCGTACGTTAATCTATATGTTGAAAAGATATTTTCCATAACTTTTGCAATGAATTATTAATATTATAGTATTACGTATGCTAAATCAAACAAATAACGATTAAAAGTCGAAAATACGAACAGCAAACTACTGTAGCGTAAAAATTTGATAATCGTACAATTATTATTTTGAGAATAATAATATTCATAACGTGATCTACTCGTAAATACGAAACTGTGGATATATAGAACGTCAAAAACGGAGTTCGAATGTGAAAGTTATAACGATTAAACCGCTGTGAACGGATAAATGTACACAGGGTTTGGACTCAAATTTCAAAATGTGGTTCCTTAAACATCACATATGAAATAAAAACTTATATGATAAGTAACGTAATAGTATCTAGTATTTAATTCCAAAGCTAAATACAATTTACGGTAAAACGTCAAAAATCGCGAAATCGGAAGAATACCGCGCTTAAACGCGTATTCCGACATCCAACGAGTTATGTTTCAATCAAAATAAAGGTTTGACAATGTTTTTATACAAAATAATTATTTAGAACTTCGTTTCGTTAAAAACGCATAAAAATTTACTAAAACGACTTACGATTTTATAAAAATCACCCATTTTTATAAGTACATTGCTATTTTTATAAAAACTAACCCTACCCTACCCCACCCCCCACCCTACACTCATTTGGCTGAAACAAGTGCTCCATTAAAACCTTAGTGGTAAATATTTAAAATCTAGGCACTTATGAAGCTAGTAATTTTATAATAAGAAAAATCTAAGTATAAATCTTCCAATAGAGACTAGCCAAATTCATTTGTATTCAACCAAACTTCTTCTTTCTCTCCTCTCCCTCTTGCTCACGGCTCCAAGACCATCACCACCATCTTCACTTTCAAGTTTCAATTTCAAGCTCTCTTCACAAGATTAAGTAGTAAATTTCATTCCTCTTTTGATTCTAATATACATAACACAAGTTTTACACCTTTTACACACACTAACATCCGTCAAAATTCATTGGATATTAGCTTTGTCCAAGAGTCATCCAAGTCCTAGAACCAAACTCTTCAGCCTTCTACCAAGAAACCTTAAGATCTACCACTCAAGGTGAGTTCATACCCCTCATTTTCATCTTTTCAAACCTTTTGGGGGAGAATACAAGTTTTTTTACTATAAATGTTGTTTTATTCAAGTTTATATGTGTTTTATTGTTATACATGTTGATTTACACAAGTTTATAAAGTTAATATTTGTGTAAAAATGCTCTTGACATAAAATATGAATAGATCCATGTATTATGAACACTTTGACATATTAAGTTATGTAAAAATTACAAAACTACAAATAAACCATACAA
The DNA here is from genome assembly GCA_023525715.1 of Cichorium intybus. Taxonomy (NCBI): domain Eukaryota; kingdom Viridiplantae; phylum Streptophyta; class Magnoliopsida; order Asterales; family Asteraceae; genus Cichorium; species Cichorium intybus. The sequence goes on from CM042009.1 coordinate 38,588,181, forward strand.
AAATACTAGATCTTGGACAAAATATTATAAAGATGAACTTAACATAAAATATGAATAGATCCATGTATTATGAACACTTTGACATATTAAGTTATGTAAAAATTACAAAACCACAAATAAAGCGTACAAAAAAATACTAGATCTTGGGTAAGAACGTTATAAAAATGAAGACTAGTAAAAACTACGTTTTTATAAACAAAAATATTATTTTCCAACAAAAATGGTTATAACCAAGTTATTACACCATTTTTGTGAGAAATATCTTAAAAGATGATATTTATAAACATTTGAACAAGTTACTTCGTTAATATTCGCAAAATATGATTGTTACGACGGAATTACTAAAAATAGACTATTATTGGAATAGTTTACGAACATAAGGTTATATTGACGCTTAAACATGACAAAAATAATTATATAAAATTATATAATTATTTAACAACACTATATTATCATGGGAAAAATGATAATGAACAATTACAAGAGTTTTTATATACAAATCGTACGTAAACAAGTTGATTGAAATACATACATTTTGTGAGATGAATCTTCACAGTACTTTTATAAGTACCTACTATAAGTCCTGTACATTTATAACCAGAGTCTCGGTAAGAGAGCGCGATATTTGAGTATAGATCTATACGGGCTTGACAACCCCGCACCTGAGCTGCTCGCTACAGCTAGACCCGCAGGTCTGAGATGTCCAAATGTCTACCATTTCGACGCTTGAAGAACGTCGCAACAGGCCAACTAGTCACAGTATGGTTATATGGTATCTCACGGGGAAAAATATCAACTTAATAATTTCTTTTATAAATTATTTACGTTATTATTATAACAATTCAATTATAATTCCAAAAATATAATACCGATTGATCTACTTACGAGAGTGGTGTCTAGGCCGATCAATTGAGTTGGGTTGTTGGATTTCCGAAAGGCGTATACGCTGAAAGGGTCCTGCCTCTCCATTTGATCTTCTACCTGGCCGTTCTTTATTTGATAGTCATGAAATATTATATTGGAATTAATAAAGAGTAAAACCAATTTATTACACTACAATTTTACATATTCCATTTTAGTCTTTGGGAGTTAAAGACTTGGTCATTTTTATAAGAAAATATAGGATTTTCTTGGTTCTCAATTACTACCGTTTACAAACAAAGGGCTTTTCTATTACAAAATCTTATGAACTCACCAACTTAATTGTTGACACTTTTTCAACTACTTGTATTCTTAGGAAACTGACAAGGTAAATGCAAGCGCTACAAGTAATGACGTTACGACGTCATTTTTATCTATTTTGTTATCATTTCAATTGTACTTGAGACATGTAATAAGTAAACTTTGTAACATTTGTAATTGATTTAAACGATGGTTGTGTGCTTGGATTTCACTACTATTCAACTTTGTTATGATATTGTTCATGAAGTCATCCACCCTTGAACTATTCCGCCAATACGGTTTGAGGGTGTGACAGATTGGTATCAGAGCATTGTTTATAGTGAACTAAGTATATCAATCCATTTAAGATATACAACTATAAATACAATGGGACTAAAACTCTCGAAAACATTTTGTACAAGTATACTTTTAAAATTTTAACGATAATTTTTATAAAAGTATAAATACATACATACATACTAGAACGATACCATAGCAAAGACATACAAAAGTATTAGGACGAGTTGAAATACTACGGATAGACCTAAGTGCTTTGGTAATTATGTCTTGGATAAATAGAGCCTGATCAACTCTATTGGTCCAAGATATAATTAACGGGTACTTAGGGATAGTCGTGGTGAACAACAAGTCCAAACACTTACCAATAATCAAACAACTAAACATAAAATTTAAAATACTATGGGAGTATTTTAAGACGCTATAGAACTAAACATAGAGTTAAAATACTACGTGAGTATTTTATGAATACTACGAAGTCATACACTTAGAATTTTCTCTTATATACCTCTCATACCCCTTAGAAACTACCTTACTTATAACAACTTCTAAAGACTTACCAAGAACCATGTACAAAGAAAAACACTAGAACAAAACATAAAACAAAAAATACTATACGAGTATTTTGTGATACTATAGAGCCATACATCTAGACTCTTTATGCACCTCTTATACCCCTATCACTACATAGTCGATATAAATGTATAATAGAAACGCCGTACTTTGATAACCCTTACCAAGAACTAACCAACGTCAAATCTTAAATCCTTGTGGCAGAAATATGCCACCCAATAGGAGAAACACTAGGAGCACACCAGCCGGAACACCCGATCCACACATGATGAATTCAGCAACTTTCCAAGCCGCCGTGACAGCCGCCGTGACAGCCGCTATTGCCCAGATTAACAACAATGGGACGAATGGAAGTGGGAGCAGAAATGCCACCAACGACTCCACAAATGTAGAAACATCAAACCAATCGTGAGTATGCACATACAAAGACTTTGTTAATTGTAAACCAGTGGCTTTCCACGGTACTGGTGGTGTCCTTGCTCTCACGAGATGGATTGAGAAAACAGAATCAATCTTTGAAATCTCCGCGTGCTCCGAGGAATCTAAAGTCAAATTCGCCGCTGGTACCTTTGCTGATACGACTATGTCCTGGTGGAAGGGCCATGTTAAGGCTCTGACACTTCCTGTGGCCAACTCAATGAGTTGGGAGGAACTGAAGACCATGCTGATGAAAGAGTACTGTCCCAGAGGGGAGATCCAGAAACTAGAACAAGAGCTGTGGAACCTCACTATGAAAGGTTCAGATCTGACCTCCTACACGAACCGATTCAATGACCTGGCAACTCTCTGCCCTACTATGGTCACGCCAGAATCTGTGAAAGTGGAGCGTTATATCTGGGGGGCTATCTCCTCAGATCCAAGGGAATGTAGAATCAGCAAGCCCCGCTACCTTCGACAGCGCCAAACGACTAGCCCAACGACTAGTTGACCATGGGGTTCGCCAGGGAACCATGACCCCAAGAACTGAACAACCAAAGGAGAAGGACCACAAAAGGAAACCCTGGAACAGGGGGAGGGGTCAGCCTAACCAAGAAAATGCCAAGAGACAACAGATTGTGGCAGTCCGTGCAGCCACTGTCCCGACTACCCCTACAACAACCAAGCAGTATAATGGGACACTACCCAAGTGCAACAAGTGTAATTTCCACCATACCGGAGCATGTAGGGAGATGCACTGCTCGAACTGTAACAAAAAGGGGCATACCGCCCGTTTCTGCAAGGCGCCAGTTCCACAAACCACCCAAGCCTCTAATGCTGGGGTGAGTCAAGCTTGCTATGGTTGCGGTGAGACAGGGCATTTTAAGCGTGATTTCCCAAAGACAAAGAACGTGCGGAGAAATGGAAGAGTCCTAGCCATGGGACGCGCGGAAGCAGTAGAGGATCCTACCGTGGTTACCGGTACGTTCCTCGTCAATAACTCATATGCTTGTGTACTATTCGATAGCGGTGCGGAGAGGAGTTTCGTAAGCCACGAGTTTAAATACTTATTAAAACAAAAACCACAACCACTCAATGAAACATTTACAGTAGAAATGGCAAATGGGAAAACTGAAAGCACAAACGACATATACATAGGCTGTACACTTACTCTGGACGATCACTCCTTTCAAATCGATTTAATGCCTGTTAAAATAGGAAGTTTTGACGTGATTGTTGGTATGGATTGGCTAATTCCCCATCATGCCGACATCATGTGTTACGAACGAGGAATCCGACTTCATCTGCCGGATGACAAGACCTTTGTTGTCTACGGTGATAAACCCAGTACCAGCCTCCGAATCGTATCTTGCATCAAAGCCCGAAAATACCTACAGAAAAGATACCATGCCTTCTTAGCCCACGTTGTTGACGAAAAGAAGGAAGTAAAGAACATCAAAGAAATCCCCGAAGTCTGCGACTTTTCCGATGTGTTCCCAGAAGATCTTCCAGGAGTACCACCCGCACGGCAAGTCGAGTTCAGAATCGATTTGATTCCAGGAGCCACCCCGGTAGCAAAAGCACCTTACCGATTAGCTCCGGCAGAAATGCAAGAATTATCCAGCCAACTAAACGAACTGCTAAGTAAAGGGTTCATCAGGCCGAGCTTCTCACCTTGGGGAGCGCCGGTATTGTTCGTGAAGAAGAAGGATGGATCATTCCGTATGTGCATTGACTATCGGGAGTTGAACAAGCTCACTATCAAAAATCGATACCCGCTACCCCGAATTGACGACCTGTTCGATCAACTCCAAGGAGCGAGCTATTTCTCAAAAATCGATCTGAGGTCGGGATATCACCAACTCAAGGTTCAAGAAGAAGATGTTCCTAAAACGGCATTCAGAACTCGCTACGGCCATTATGAATTCGTTGTGATGCCCTTTGGATTGACTAATGCGCCCGCAGTGTTTATGGATCTAATGAACCGAGTATGCCGACCTTACCTAGATAAATTCGTGATAGTGTTCATCGACGACATACTTATCTATTCACGAAGTAAGGAGGAACATAGTCAACACTTACGACAGGTTTTGGAGACATTAAGAGCAGAGAAGCTGTATGCGAAATTTTCGAAATGCGAATTTTGGATTCAAAAGGTGGACTTTCTAGGCCACGTAGTCAGCAAGGAAGGAATACATGTGGATCCTTCCAAAATCAAAGCCATCGAAAACTGGAAAGCACCAAGAACTCCGACAGAAATCCGTCAGTTTTTGGGCCTTGCTGGCTATTACCGAAGATTCATACATAATTTCTCAAAAATTGCAAAGCCACTTACCACCCTGACACAGAAGGGTGTGACATTCAAGTGGGGAGATAACCAAGACGCCGCCTTCCAGACCCTAAAGAAAGCTTTATGCAGCGCTCCTATTCTGTCCCTTCCAGAAGGAACAGAAGACTTTGTAGTCTATTGCGACGCATCGAACCAGGGTCTGGGCTGTGTACTCATGCAGAGAGGAAAGGTCACTGCTTACGCTTCAAGGCAGCTTAAAACTCACGAGGTCAACTACACTACACATGACCTCGAGTTGGGAGCAGTAATGTTCGCATTGAAAATCTGGAGACACTACCTGTACGGCACAGAATGTACGGTATACACCGACCATAAGAGTCTCCAGCATATCCTCAACCAAAAAGAACTCAATATGAGGCAACGACGATGGGTGGAGCTACTAAGTGACTATGAATGTGAAATTCGTTATCACCCAGGGAAGGCCAACGTGATAGCTGATGCCCTCAGTCGAAAGGAATACACGGGCCGCCGAGTGAAATCATTAACAATGACGATCCATTCCCAGTTACCCACTCAAATTAAAGAGGCGCAGCTAGAAGCCTTAAAACCTAAAAACGTCGCAAATGAAGCCTTGCGAGGGATGGATAAAAACCTTGAAGTTAAGGATGACGGAGCTCGTTACCTCATAAACCGAATTTGGACACCGAAATTCGGCGGATACAGAGTCATTATCATGAATGAAGCTCACAAGACTAGATACTCCGTTCATCCCGGGTCCGACAAAATGTACCAGGACCTCAAGAAACTGTATTGGTGGCCAAACATGAAGTCAGAAATCGCTACTTACGTGGGCAAGTGCCTGACTTGCGCCAAAGTTAAAGTAGAATACCAAAAGCCCTCGGGTTTGCTAGTTCAACCACCAATATCCGAGTGGAAGTGGGAGCGGATAACAATGGACTTCATAACCAAATTACCAAAGACAACCGGTGGGTTAGATACTATATGGGTAATTGTCGATAGGTTAACCAAATCCGCTCACTTCCTGTCAATCAAGGAGAGTGATAGGACGGATAAGCTAGCAAGGCTCTACCTCAAGGAGATTGTAAAATTGCACGGTGTGCCGAGATCAATCATCTCGGATAGAGATAGCCGATTCACTTCAAACTTTTGGCAATCATTACAAAAGGCTATGGGAACCAGGCTTGACATAAGCACAGCTTACCATCCGCAGACGGATGGCCAAAGTGAAAGAACCATCCAAACGCTGGAAGATATGTTGAGAGCCTGTGTGATAGACTTCGGTAAGGCATGGGACACCCACTTACCGCTCATTGAATTCTCATACAACAACAGCTACCACACTAGCATCAAAGCTGCTCCATTTGAAGCTCTATATGGACGCAAGTGTAGATCCCCTCTGTGCTGGGCCGAAGTGGGTGATACTCAACTAGCCAGAGGCCAAACACCTAACAGCGCTCTCACCGGTCCGGAAATCATACGAGAGACAACTGAAAAAATCGTTCAAATCCGCGAACGATTGAAAGCATCTCGTGACCGACAAAAGAGCTACGCAGACAAGCGACGAAAGCCTTTGGAATTCCAGGTCGGTGACCGAGTGTTGTTGAAGGTCTCGCCATGGAAAGGAATGATACGCTTTGGAAAGCGTGGGAAGCTGAACCCCAGATACATTGGGCCTTTTGAGATCCTCGCTAGGATCGGCCCAGTAGCCTACAGACTTCGATTACCGCAGGAGCTCAGCAATGTCCATCCCACCTTTCACGTGTCCAACTTGAAGAAATGCCTGTCCGATGAAACTCTTGTCATTCCGCTCGACGAGATCGAGGTGAACGAGAACCTTCTTTTTGTGGAAGAACCCGTAGAGATCATGGACAGAGAAATCAAGATGACGAAACAGAGCCGCATACCAATAGTTAAGGTCCGTTGGAGTGCCAAGCGAGGACCTGAGTTTACTTGGGGGCGTGAAGACCAAATGAAGCAGAAATACCCACATCTCCTCCCAAACCCTTGAGGATCCACTCAAGAGCTAAATTTCGGGACGAAATTCTTTTTAACGGGTAGGTGATGTGACAATTGTAAATTTTGGTCAACAAAAGTCAACTATAGTCAAACGAAGCGTACGTTAATCTATATGTTGAAAAGATATTTTCCATAACTTTTGCAATGAATTATTAATATTATAGTATTACGTATGCTAAATCAAACAAATAACGATTAAAAGTCGAAAATACGAACAGCAAACTACTGTAGCGTAAAAATTTGATAATCGTACAATTATTATTTTGAGAATAATAATATTCATAACGTGATCTACTCGTAAATACGAAACTGTGGATATATAGAACGTCAAAAACGGAGTTCGAATGTGAAAGTTATAACGATTAAACCGCTGTGAACGGATAAATGTACACAGGGTTTGGACTCAAATTTCAAAATGTGGTTCCTTAAACATCACATATGAAATAAAAACTTATATGATAAGTAACGTAATAGTATCTAGTATTTAATTCCAAAGCTAAATACAATTTACGGTAAAACGTCAAAAATCGCGAAATCGGAAGAATACCGCACTTAAGCGCGTATTCCGACATCCAACGAGTTATGTTTCAATCAAAATAAAGGTTTGACAATGTTTTTATACAAAATAATTATTTAGAACTTCGTTTCGTTAAAAACGCATAAAAATTTACTAAAACGACTTACGATTTTATAAAAATCACCCATTTTTATAAGTACATTGCTATTTTTTTAAAAACTAACCCTACCCTACCCCACCCCCCACCCTACACTCATTTGGCTGAAACAAGTGCTCCATTAAAACCTTAGTGGTAAATATTTAAAATCTAGGCACTTATGAAGCTAGTAATTTTATAATAAGAAAAATCTAAGTATAAATCTTCCAATAGAGACTAGCCAAATTCATTTGTATTCAACCAAACTTCTTCTTTCTCTCCTCTCCCTCTTGCTCACGGCTCCAAGACCATCACCACTATCTTCACTTTCAAGTTTCAATTTCAAGCTCTCTTCACAAGATTAAATAGTAAGTTTCATTCCTCTTTTGATTCTAATATACATAACACAAGTTTTGCACCTTTTACACACACTAACATCCGTCAAAATCCATTGAATATTAGCTTTGTCCAAGAGTCATCCAAGTCCTAGAACCAAACTCTTCAACCTTCTACCAAGAAACCTTAAGATCTACCACTCAAGGTGAGTTCATACCCCTCATTTTCATCTTTTCAAACCTTTTGGGGGAGAATACAAGTTTTTTTACTATAAATGTTGTTTTATTCAAGTTTATATGTGTTTTATTGTTATACATGTTGATTTACACAAGTTTATAAAGTTAATATTTGTGTAAAAATGCTCTTGACATAAAATATGAATAGATCCATGTATTATGAACACTTTGACATATTAAGTTATGTAAAAATTACAAAACTACAAATAAACCATACAAAAATACTAGATCTTGGACAAAATATTATAAAGATGAACTTGACATAAAATATGAATAGATCCATGTATTATGAACACTTTGACATATTAAGTTATGTAAAAATTACAAAACCACAAATAAAGCGTACAAAAAAATACTAGATCTTGGGTAAGAACGTTATAAAAATGAAGACTAGTAAAAACTACGTTTTTATAAACAAAAATATTATTTTCCAACAAAAATGGTTATAACCAAGTTATTACACCATTTTGTGAGAAATATCTTAAAAGATGATATTTATAAACATTTGAACAAGTTACTTCGTTAATATTCGCAAAATATGATTGTTACGACGGAATTACTAAAAATAGACTATTATTGGAATAGTTTACGAACATAAGGTTATATTGACGCTTAAACATGACAAAAATAATTATATAAAATTATATAATTATTTAACAACACTATATTATCATGGGAAAAATGATAATGGACAATTACAAGAGTTTTTATATACAAATCGTACGTAAACAAGTTGATTGAAATACATACATTTTGTGAGATGAATCTTCACAGTACTTTTATAAGTACCTACTATAAGTCTTGTACATTTATAACCAGAGTCTCGGTAAGAGAGCGCGATATTTAAGTATAGATCTATACGGGCTTGACAACCCCGCACCTGAGCTGCTCGCTACAGCTAGACCGGCAGGTCTGAGGTGTCCAAATGTCTACCATTTCGACGCTTGAAGAACGTCGCAACATGCCAACTAGTCACAGTATGGTTATAGGGTATCTCATGGGGAAAAATATCAACTTAATAATTTCTTTTATAAATTATTTACGTTATTATTATAACAATTCAATTATAATTCCAAAAATATAATACCGATTGATCTACTTACGAGAGCGGTGTCTAGGCCGATCAATTGAGTTGGGTTGTTGGATTTCCGAAAGGCGTATACGCTGAAAGGGTCCTGCCTCTCCATTTGATCTTCTACCTGGCCGTTCTTTATTTGATAGTCATGAAATATTATATTGGAATTAATAAAGAGTAAAACCAATTTATTACACTACAATTTTACATATTCCATTTTAATCTTTGGGAGTTAAAGACTTGGTCATTTTTATAAAAAAATATAGGATTTTCTTGGTTCTCAATTACTACCGTTTACAAACAAAGGGCTTTTCTATTACAAAATCTTATGAACTCACCAACTTAATTGTTGACACTTTTTCAACTACTTGTATTCTCAGGAAACTGACAAGGTAAATGCAAGCGCTACAAGTAATGACGTTACGACGTCATTTTTATCTATTTTGTTATCATTTCAATTGCACTTGAGACATGTAATAAGTAAACTTTGTAACATTTGTAATTGATTTAAACGATGGTTGTGTGCTTGGATTTCACTACTATTCAACTTTGTTATGATATTGTTCATGAAGTCATCCACCCTTGAACTATTCCGCCAATACGGTTTGAGGGTGTGACATTGGTTGAGTAGTTGATCCTAGATCGGGAACCTGGAGTCGAAATTGGAAAGGTTGTGTGTAGCCCTGTGGGCGGATTGATAAGTGTTTGGTTTTGTTCTCGGTCGCCCGATCTCTTCTTGCGACTGAGGGAAATCGGAATCAATCGGGGAAGGACTACGATTTCGGCTGTAGGCTGGACGGAGCGGAGAACCTGAATAAGGTAAGCAGGGAAGGACTGTGAGTCTAGTTGTGGGCTGGACGGAGCAGAGAACCTGAATGGATGAAACAGGGAAAAGCCTGCGAGTTCGGTTGCGAGCTGAACGGAACGGGGAACCTGTGATTCCATGTGTGATGATGAGCGCGGGAATAGCCCGATAGGCTGTGCGTGAGTGGTGTATCGTGTGTTTGGACCATGATTGTTTGGATACTCATGGACAGAGTGCTTATGGGTTGTTAATGCAGTGTGTAGTGCGAGTAGCTTAGTTGGTGAGATGGGCTTGAGTGTCTTCTGAAATAGCGAAAGATTAGATTGTTAGCCATGTGGATTGGTATGGATTTCCGAAGGCGTGTATATGGAGTTTACGGGTTGGCATAGATTAGGCGCGGGGCAGTCAGTGTTGTTTTCGGGCAGCAGGGTGTGGATTGTCGTATGAATGAGTCGTCTCGGGTATTCGTGTTCTTTACTCGAGGTTGGTAGTGGGGTGTTTCTGGTTTCGACAAGTTCGATCATGTAAGGATGTTAATAACCATGTATTGTTTTATGGTTTTAGTGCGCGGTTAAGGTATGTAAGGAAAGGATTTCGGGGACGAAATCCCATTAAGTGGAGGAGAGTTGTAAGACCCTAATCCCGAAATGTCCAAGTTCGCGGCTTAAAGGAATCAAGTTTGGAATTAAAATGATTAAGTTTTAAAGAAAATATGGAAAAATCCAGTTAGTGTCGCTAATGCTGGAATTAGCGTCGCTAATGTTAGCATTAGAGTCGCTAATGTCCGGTTGCATCGTGGGTTTGCACGTTGTGCAGTTAGTGTTGACTGCACTAACTAAAGAATTAGCAACGCTAACTGCTGATTTTGGGCCAAAACCCTAGATTTTGAAGTTTGGGCCATATTTAAGGGTGGGGACCCTAGGGCAGCAGCCAAACACCTCATTTCAGTCCCCCAAAGTCGTGATTTTTCCTCTCTAGCTCTCTTGGAAGGATTTTTATGATCTTGATACTTTTAGAAGGATTTTTTTGAAGAGATTATGATGCTTGATGATGCTTGGTATTGCTAGGAAGAGTTGTTCAAGTGGAAATCAGTTAAAGCTCTTATTTCTGGACCATTGTGAGTAAAATTTCCACATTTATACATTTTTATGGTTCTTCTTATGATTTAAGTGGATTTTTATGGATTAAATTAGTGTAATGGTCCTTTTTGGTAATTGTCCATGGTTGGGAAGGATAAATTTTGGAACTTTATTCCTTTAAGTCCTGATTTAGAACCATTAAGTTAGTTTAGAGAGTAAGCCAAGCTCTCTTGGGTAGTTTTGTTGAGTTTTTGGCCATTTAGGACTTGGATCTTGCTCTTGAGCTGACATGTTTATGTTTGGATGTTAAAGTTAGGATTTTTATAGACTTAGGGACTGTTTGGAAGGTCTCTAGAGGGATTAAGACTTTGGCTGAATGGATTAAGAGTTTAATGGACTTTTGAGGTTGTTCATAGTTAGCGACGCTAACTAGGGAAGCTAGCAGCGGTAACTGTGCCTGTTGACTTTGACCGTTGACTTTTTGATCAGTTTGACTTTTGGTCAAACTTGATGGTTTGGGATACCGGACTTAGAGGTTTATCCTGTTTGGAGTTTAGGAAATTCTAATTGAAGTTTATCCTTGTTAGGAATTTAGTACTGTAGGATCTGATGACACTCGTGGGGAGTGCTGTCCGGCTTAGTGGATCAGGTGAGTCTTCTCACTATGCTATGAATGATGTTACATGCGTAGGTAGCCTTTATTACTTTGTGTAATAATGTGGTTTTTATGTGCTTTACGTGTTTGCCAACAAAAGTCGATGACTGTCGGCTTGAGGGTCGATGACTTCCGACGGATCGTGGCAATTCCGAGAGTCGCAGGGCGGTGGATCTTTGTTGGGTTATCTGTAACATTTTGTTTTATGTGATGAATCGTGTGGTCTTTTGGGGAACTCACTAAGTTTTGTGCTTACTTTTTCACCTTAACTGTTTTTCAGGTATTTGCTGGCTTGAGCTTGGAGCACGGTGCGACTGTACCGCATCTGAGGTTTTGATAATCAAGTCTTCGACTGGATAATGTTTTCAAAATGTTTTGTTTGTTAGTGTATCCCACATTGGTGCGACACGGTCTTATGAGTTTGTATATATGTTGGAGTCTTCCCTCTCTCCACAAGGGCTCTTTTGGAGAGAGACTCTTGGACTCCACATATATTTACATGGTATCAGAGCCAGTGTCCCGCACCCTGTAACCTCATCGAGCCTACGTCTCTGAGGGGGAGTGTTAGTGTATCCCACATTGGTGCGACACGGTCTTATGAGTTTGTATATATGTTGGAGTCTTCCCTCTCTCCACAAGGGCTCTTTTGGAGAGACACTCTTGGACTCCACATATATTTACATTGTTAAACATGATTTATATGTTTTAAATATTAAGTTTGAATTTGGATGGTTCTATTTGATAACCCGTATTAGGTATTTGAACCGTCTTTTAAACGAAAAATTTTACTCTGGATTTTAGGGTGTTACATAAAATATCATATTTCATTAGCATAAATGTTCTAGTTCTGGTAGTATCTCTTGCATTCATTTTTCATTGCTATACAGGGCTTCATAAAAGTTAACAAAGGTGTTGATAGTTTAACTTCCTAATTTACATTATCTTATGATTCATACATTATTTGACAGAATTCATTTGAACCCCCCAAGATCCTCCATATTTTTTTCCTTTTCAAACCAAATATACTCAGACAAATCATCAACACTTTCATGTTCGTCATCTGGACAACAAATATAGAAAGTGAAACAAAATTAACTTAGAATTTGTCAATTTGATTATAAGAATTGTTTGTTATGCTAGTGTATCTTCCAAAATTCCATTTGAAACAGCAATAAGGAACCCAGCTCGATGGATATGGTGGGTTTCTAGAAGACCCGGCTAGAACAAGCCCTATTTTACTGTTCTCCAAAGTTTACAATAAACTATGCATTAGGTACATGTGTTATTTGCTGAGAGACAGAAAGGGGGAGGGATGGATATGGGGGTATGGCGTGGGATGGGTGTTATCTTTTTTATTAAAAATATAAATAGATAAAAAGAAAAAGAAAAAAATAGATGTAACACCCCTTTTCTCAAACCATATTTAAAATACACATACAGTTTTCAAACATATTTTACAACTCGTGACTATAAAATAGCCACTTAAAATTTTGTTTTATTTTACAAACTTAAACTCGAGGGGTATTACAGACTTAATACAGATAACCATAATTTAAACTTACAGTGTACAATAACGGTCCCAACTGCAACTCTCGCTCCCTTCACCTAAGTACATAGCATTTCAAAAACATAGTATACGTGAGACATAAAGTCTCGTGAGTAATATGGGTTTAGACCCAAAACTTTTCTATTCAAAACTTGAAATAATAACAAGTAAAACTGCTTAAAACTGATTTACAACATAAGTCTCAAAATATCTTTTCTTCTTTACTTTCAAACTTTAATAAAAATGCTTTCTTTCTCATTTTCTCGTGACCAACTGAAACTTATGAATTAAGTTAATTAATTCATTCAACTAGCTCCCCTCGCGGGACAGAACAGATCTGCCCACTCGGTTATGCTCATTCTGTCTCCCCTTTGTGACTTGGAACGAATTCAAGCACAAGGATATGCTAAGCTAGACAACTACTTCGCGACGGGAGGTACCATCCGAGTAGTGTCTTCTGATCCCCCGATTATGTGGGTGATCCTAGTCCGGACAACTGGCTCATACTTCTTTCTTTCTTTATTTCTTACTTCATTTCATCTCAAATTGGTCAAAATGGGACACAATTTGTAAACAACCTTTATTCAAACATTTTATAACTCTTTACTAAAAATTCTTTCAAAACTGCTTTTGACATCTTAGTTCCTACAAGGAACTTCTTTCAAAATACTTTGCAAACCATACTTTAAAACAATCTGTTTAAAACACTAAGCCCTTGTATAGAGCTTCATTCAAAACTATTTTCCAAACTTTAGTATTTATAAACATTGGAAATCATACTTTTCTGAAAATAACATTTTGCTATGTACTATAGAAATCCTCATAAAACTCACCTTGATTCTGTTACGGTTTACTAAGCGTCACGTACGGCTTTTCCCTTCCCGTGCTCAATAACGTTTGAAGCACCACCTATACAAATAGTATATATATAAATACTCAATATAATTAACTTTATAATGCTAAGGTCTCATATAACATATCTCTAGGTTATAATAAATGTATAACCATTAATAAACTCGTTTTACGGTTTTCTCCGAAATACGCGTATATTGCTACAGTACCCCCCCGAGGGGTCGTATTTCAGTTCCGACTCTTTTCCATGAAATATTATCCCATATTAGACTTGTGTTTCAAATTTGGAGTTCATTGGACAAGTCTAGCTCAAATTCCAAAATTAAGTTTTAACGTGAATAGTGAATTTAGCCTTTGCCGCTACAGTGATTTTTTCGCAAGGTCGGATTACGGATTTGACCATTCCCGACATGTTCTTATACCATTTTAGGGTTATGGCTAAAATTTCAGGTCAATCGGACATGTCTAGCTATGGTTTCTAGCGTTTGGAATATTTGACATTTTTAACATTTTTGGTCCCTGTCAGGAGGCGCACTGCGCCTGGGCGCACCCCGCCCTGGTCCTGGGCGCACTGCGCCTGGCGCCTGGGCAGTGGCATGTTCAGTCGCGATTTGTGCACTGTAGCACGCAGTTTTCACCCATTAAGCCCTTCTTTCAGTCCTTAATCGTATGGGGTTTGTTCTAGGACTAAAACCCTTGACTAATAACAGGTTTTAAGCTATTAAAATCGATTGAATCCATCATATACAAGAATTGAAGTTCTTGATCAAACTTGAAAATTCTTAATTATAACAACCTACTTCCATGTTTTTGAGTTAAGTTCTTAACTAATGGCTTATTGGAAGCATTAGTTACTTAACCCACATGATTTCTAACTGCAATTGCAGTTTCAATTCCATCCAAAGACCAAAATGAAGAACACACCCAAAAACTAGGTTAAAACAAGGAAATCTTACCTTCTCTAGCTTTAGAATCACCAATTCCAATCCTTTGCTTGATTCCCTTGGCCAATTCTTGTTCCCTTCTTCTTCTTCTCGTGATCTTGCTGCACACTTCTAGTTCTCTCCCGTGCTCTCTGGATGCTTCTAACTTATGAGAGAATAACTCTCATATTTCATATATATATATATTTAATGTTTATAAACTAGTTACATTTTAGTCCCCAAGTCTTCATATTTCTTTCCAAAATGATCCTAAAACCATAAATCTTGCAAGCAATGTTCTAATAACTACTAACTTGACATTTTCTTGACGTTTTTGGTCATTTTCATGTCAAATGACCAATTTGCCCTTTTTGGTCAAATTTCACTATTCATGCGTCAAAACTCCAAATTCCACATAACCTTTTATTTCTTATATTATAATTTCACAAATACATACTATTACACATAAGAGTCGTTCAACGTGGCAAAAGACGGTTTTACCCTTTTTGACTTTTTCGCGGGTTCTTACAGTCACCCCTCCTTAAGCGGATTCCGTCCTCGGAATCTTTTCGTAATCCGTGAAATTCGGATATCTTCTCTTAATTTCTTCTAACGTTTCCCAAGTCAAGTTTGACCCTAGAGGATGCTTCCACTTGACTAGTACAAGATTAATCTCTTTGTTCCTTAGCTTTTTGGTCTGCATCTCTAGAATAGCTTCAGGTTCTTCAATCATTTTGCTGGGCGTCTCTACTCTCAAATCCGTATACGGTATTACTAGCTCTTCCTTACCAAAGTACTTCTTCAAGTAGCATACATGAAAGGTATCATGTATTCCACTAAGTTCTGGTGGTAACTCCAGCTTGAACGCCTGTAACCCAACTCTCTTTAGGATTCTAAAAGGTCCAATGTACCTTGGACTCAGCTTTCCTCTCTTGCCAAATCTAACCACTCCTTTCCATGGCGACACTTTTATCATCACCAAATCGCCTTCTTGCAAGTCATATGGTCTCTTCTTTAAATTTGAGTAACTTTTTGCCGATCTTGTGCTGCTTTCATGTTGGCTTGAATTACTCCGATCTTCTCATTAGTCACTCTAACAATCTCTGGTCCCGTAAGCTTCGTCTCACCTGCCTCTGACCAACATAAAGGAGTTCTACACTTTCTACCATACAATGCCTCAAAAGGTGGCATTTTAATGCTAGAATGGTAGCTATTGTTGTATGCAAACTCCACTAATGGCAGGTGTTCGTCCCAACTTCCTCCAAAATCCATCACGCATGACCGTAGCATGTCTTCCAATGTCTGAATCGTTTGTTCACTTTGACCATCCGTTTGTGGGTGATACGCTCTACTTAACTGAATTCTTGTCTCCATTTTATCTTGTAAAGCTCTCCAGAAGTTAGAGGTAAATCTAGGGTCTCTGTCTGACACGATAGACAACGGTGCACCATATCTTCTAAATACTTCATCTACATACAACTGGGCTAACTGCTCCAATGGAGGAGTTTCTTTTATGGCTAGAAACAGTGCACTCTTGGTCAACCGGTCCACTATGACCCATATACTATCATGACCTCTTCTTGTTCTCGGTAACCCGACAATCAAGTCCATGGTTACATCTTCCCACTTTCCGGCTGGAATGTGTAATGACTGAGCATCCCCATGCGGGACCTGATGTTCCGCCTTCACTTGTGCACAAATGACACACTTGGAGATGTACTTGGCTATTCTTTTCTTCATTCCAGGCCACCAATAATGTCTTTTCAAATCTTGATAAGTCTTGGTACTCCCTGGATGTATGGAATACTTTGACTTATGCGACTCTTCTAGGATCAACTTTCTCAATCCTCCTGTCTTTGGTACCCATATGCGGTTTCTGAAGGTCTTCAAGCCTTGACTATTGGTTTCAAACTGAATTTCTTTTCCTAGCTTTTCATCTTTCAAATCCCCACTTTCTTCAACTTTTTGCTGAGCTGCTTTAATCTGTTCTATAATGCTGGACACCAGTTCTATTCGCATTGATCTTGCCTTGATTCTTTTCTTAGGAACTTTTCTACTCAATGCATCTGCTACTACATTCGCTTTACCCGGATGGTACACAATTTCGCAATCATAATCACTGATCAGCTCTAGCCATCTACTCTGTCTCATGTTCAACTCTTTTTGAGTGAACACATACTGTAAACTCTTGTGATCCGTGAACAGCTTGAACTTTGTACCATACAAGTAATGTCTCCAAATCTTCAAGGCAAACACAATCGCTGCAAGCTCTAAATCATGAGTTGTGTACTTTTTTTCTGGATCTTTCAGCTGTCTGGAAGCGTATGCTATAACCTTCCCTCTTTGCATCAACACACAGCCAAGCCCCCGATGCGAGGCATCGCTGTACACTTCAAAGTGTTCCGTCCCATCTGGCAATGTAAGGACAGGCGCATTACATAGCTTCTCTTTCAAGGTAGTGAAAGCTCTTTCTTGTTCTTCTTGCCAACTAAATTTTTCTTCCTTCCGGGTTAGTCGTGTAAGTGGCACTGCTATACGGGAGAAATCTTGAATAAATCTCCTGTAATACCCGGCCAGACCGAGAAAACTTCTAACTTCTGTTGGCGTCTTGGGAGGCTCCCATTTCATTACTGCTTCAACTTTCGCTGGATCAACTTTTATACCTTGGATAGAAACAACATGTCCAAGGAACTGCACTTCTCTCATCCAAAACTCGCACTTGGAGAACTTTGCATATAGCTGTTCCCGCTTCAAAGTTTCAAGTACTAATCGCAGATGACTCGCATGCTCTTCTTTATTCTTTGAGTAGATCAGAATGTCATCTATGAACACTATAACAAACCGGTCCAGGAATGGTTTACAGACCCGATTCATTAAGTCCATAAAGATCGCTGGTGCATTCGTAAGACCAAATGGCATCACTAAAAACTCGTAATGCCCGTATCGTGTACGGAACGCTGTCTTCTCTACATCACTTTCTTTTACCCTAACTTGATGATACCCAGATCTCAAATCAATTTTTGAGAAATAATCTGCTCCTTGCAACTGGTCAAACAAATCGTCTATTCTGGGCAACGGGTAACGGTTCTTTATGGTAATCTTGTTCAATTCTCTATAATCAATGCACATCCGCATTGATCCATCCTTCTTCTTCACAAACAGAACTGGAGCACCCCACGGAGAAGAACTAGGCCTGATAAAGCCTTTATCTAATAACTCCTGCAACTGGGACATTAATTCCCTCATCTCTGTTGGTGCTAGCCGGTACGGTGCTCGTGCTATTGGGGAAGCTCCTGGAACAAGATCTATTCGGAATTCAACCTGCCTTTCTGGTGGCAAGCCTGGTAATTCATCCGGGAAAACTTCTGGGAATTCTTTTACCACTTCTATGTCTTTGTATGTCTGTTTTACTTTATCTTTAGTCATCACATAGGCCAGGAAAGATACACATCCTTTCCTGATACTTCTTCGTGCTTTAGCTACACTGATAATACTTGGCACGTGCGTTCTTCTTTCCCCATATACGTACACCTTTGCTCCAAGGGTTTTAACAGACACCCTCTTCTGTCCACAAGCTATCTTCGCATCATTTGCACCGAGCCAATCCATCCCAATTATTACATCAAAGGACTTAATTCCAATAGGAAGGAGATTAAGCCGAAACTTCTTGCCGTTGATGTCAAGTTCGCAATCTCGGTACATATGTTGAACTTCCACAAATTTCCCATCCGCCACTTCTACTTCAAAAACTAGATCTAACAATTCTAATGGGACTTTTAATATAGCTCCAAACCCATGGGACACAAATGAATATGTAGACCCGGAATCAAACAAGACATATGCAGGTGTCGAGTTGATTAGTAGGATACCTGAGACCACATCATGAGTCTCCTTCGCTTCCTCCCTGGTGATCTGAAAAGCTCTGGTCTTCACTTTCTGAGGTTCTGTCTTCTTCTGAGCTGTTGACACCATGGTTTCTCCTCCCTTATTTGGGCAGTTGAAACTATAGTGCCCCATCTGATGGCATGAAAAGCACTCCACTTCGCTGGCTTTCTTGGCTTTGCAATCTTTCGCTTTGTGACCGAATTCGCCACAATTAAAGCAGGCATTTGATCCTGCTCGGCACTCGCCACCGTGTTCTTTCCCGCATTTCTCGCACTTATTTACACTTCCCTGTCGGCTCTGACTTGAACTCATTTTCCCTTTCTTCTTTATGTTCCCACTGCTACTAACTGCCTTTCTTTTGTCACTAAAATCAGGTCCTTCTTCCTTCCTTCTTTTCCCAACATCCTCCACAGTTCGGGCAGCATTGATCGCCCCATCTAGTGTTTCGGCTTTCTTCACTTCTAGCTCATAGTTCCATGGCAAACCCCGGACATAGCGGTTAATTCGGGACCGCTCACTGGGGTAAGATTCCCCCACAAAAGGCAACATGTCGCAAAACTTCTTCGTATACTCGTCCACCGTCATATCTCCTTTCTTTATCGTTAAGAAATCTTCATTCATTTTCTCCAAATCTCGTGTGGGACAGAATTTATCTTTGAGACACGTGACAAACTCCGCCCATGACCAACCATATACCACATCCTTTCCCAAGCTATCGTATTTGGTGTTCCACCACACCAAAGCATCATCCTTCAATTTCCGGGAGGCGTAGTTGACTCGATCTTTTTCTCCATATTTGCTTGCTTGCATCACTTGTTCAATCTCTCGGACCCATCGCATTGTCACTTTTGGCTCAAAACTGCCATGGTATTCGGGCGGTTTGCAAGCCATAAAGGACTTAAAAGAACAGCACTTTTCTTCCTTCTTGTCACCTCCACTAGTTGCTTCCTCAGTCGTCTTCTTGGAGACTTCTTGTGATGATTGGGCACTAGGTTCACCCATTCTGCTGTCGATTATGTTGTTCACATCTTGTCGCAACTCAGTTCGTAAGTTATTGATTAGCAACTGAATTGCCTCCATAGTGACAGGTTGTGGTGGTGGTGGGTTTGGCTCAGCCTCATCGTTTCGCAGAACATGTGGTTCACTTCCTCTTGAGGAAGTGTGACTGCCCTCACCCCTGTCAGCTTGTCGTCTGCCTTCCATTACTATATAGATGAACAAATTATCTGTTTAACACACAATTCTATATAGTATTTCGTAAGCGGTAGCATGTTATCTCCTTATCTTGACTGCACTTTATAACAGTCATACTCAATATATGCCTTCTATATTACTAAGGCGACCTACTACTACTCTTGCTAGTTTAAGCCTAGGATGGTATTCCAACCTAATTCGCTTAAACTATGGCTCTGATACCAAAACTGTAACACCCCTTTTCTCAAACCATATTTAAAATACACATACAATTTTCAAACATATTTTACAACTCGTGACTATAAAATAGCCACTTAAATTTTTTTTTATTTTACAAACTTAAACTCGAGGGGTATTACAGACTTAATACAGATAACCATAATTTAAACTTACAGTGTACAATAACGGTCCCAACTGCAACTCTCGCTCCCTTCACCTAAGTACATAGCATTTCAAAAACATAGTATACGTGAGACATAAAGTCTCGTGAGTAATATGGGTTTAGACCCAAAACTTTTCTATTCAAAACTTGAAATAATAACAAGTAAAACTACTTAAAACTGATTTACAACATAAGTCTCAAAATATCTTTTCTTCTTTACTTTCAAACTTTAATAAAAATGCTTTCTTTCTCATTTTCTCGTGACCAACTGAAACTTATGAATTAAGTTAATTAATTCATTCAACTAGCTCCCCTCGCGGGACAGAACAGATCTGCCCACTCGGTTATGCTCATTCTGTCTCCCCTTTGTGACTTGGAACGAATTCAAGCACAAGGATATGCTAAGCTAGACAACTACTTCGCGACGGGAGGTACCATCCCAGTAGTGTCTTCTGATCCCCCGATTATGTGGGTGATCCTAGTCCGGACAACTGGCTCATACTTATTTCTTTCTTTATTTCTTACTTCATTTCATCTCAAATTGGTCAAAATGGGACACAATTTGTAAACAACCTTTATTCAAACATTTTATAACTCTTTGCTTCTCTAGGTTAAAACAAGGAAATCTTACCTTCTCTAGCTTTGGAATCACCAATTCCAATCCTTTGCTTGATTCCCTTGGCCAATTCTTGTTCCCTTCTTCTTCTTCTCGTGATCTTGCTGCACACTTCTAGTTCTCTCCCGTGCTCTCTGGATGCTTCTAACTTATGAGAGAATAACTCTCATATTTCATATATATATATATATATATATATATATATATATATATATATATATATATATATATATATATATATATATATATATATATATATATATATATATATTTAATGTTTATAAACTAGTTACATTTTAGTCCCCAAGTCTTCATATTTCTTTCCAAAATGATCCTAAAACCATAAATCTTGCAAGCAATGTTCTAATAACTAATAACTTGACATTTTCTTGACGTTTTTGGTCATTTTCATGTCAAATGACCAATTTGCCATTTTTGGTCAAATTTCACTATTCATGCGTCAAAACTCCAAATTCCACATAACCTTTTATTTCTTATATTATAATTTCACAAATACATATTATTACACATAAGAGTCGTTCAACGTGGCAAAAGACGGTTTTACCCTTTTTGACTTTTTCGCGGGTTCTTACAATAGAAATATCATTTTACATAGATTAAGGACCACCGGTGAATATTTTGGAAACCAATAAGACCTTTCAAATCAACTATTTATTAGTTCGACCAAAAATGTTATCAGATGCAAAACACATGGACCAATTGTGTAATTAACTCTTCATAATATATAAAGCAAATCTTACAAGTTTTAGGTCCGATAAAGATAAAGGAATATAAATTTGGTAATATTATGAGTAAGAAAGATTTAATGCTATTATTATAAATAGAAAATAAAGTACATCCGTAATAACTTCATAAGTGAAGTTTATGAAAAAAAAAAAGCAAAAGTAAAATATATTATCATTTTTCATAATTGTTTTAAAAGTTAGGTCTAGTACCCTATATGTGCTACGTCGCATGTTCTCTTTTTCTATAATTGTGACATTTACCAATAATTTTGAGCAAGACAAATCAGATTCTCATATTTTGTTGCTAAAGTAAACCACTAACCACTTTAAGGCTAAAGGGTGTGCCGCACGAACACCCGCGTCCCGGCTGAGGTGGCCCCTAGAACGCGGCCAAACACCGCGCCCCTCTTGCGTTATGAGGCGTTCTCCTTCTCACGCGTCTTCCTGCGTCTCCCCGGTGACACTCCTATAACGCGGCCGATTCCATTTGTCCCCTTCTCATTGGTTGGTCTTCTTCACTCTCTCCCCTTCCTCGCGTTCTCTCCGTCCGGCACACCCTTTGGCCTAAGTTGAATGGTTTCAACTACTTGGTCCCGTGGGGCCATGCACATTATTAGGCCAAAGGGTGTGCCGGACGGAGAGAACGCGAGGAAGGGGAGAGAGTGAAGAAGACCAACAAATGAGAAGGGGACAAATGGAATCGGCCGCGTTATAGGAGTGTCACCGGGGAGACGCAGGAAGACGCGTGAGAAGGAGAACGCCTCATAACGCAAGAGGGGCGCGGTGTTTGGCCGCGTTCTAGGGGCCACCTCAGCCGGGACGCGGGTGTGCGTCCGGCACACCCTTTAGCCTTAGGTGTAAACAAGTCGAACACAATATATTAGATATTAATCCAACTATTTTTATTCAGATATGACTACTTATTGATTTTATTTGTATTTCCATAAGTTATATCGAAGATATACAACTTAAGATGACAGAATTCGAGAAGCTTTTATAAAACTGGTTGCCAACAATAGATTTTGGTCAAAATAATGAGGTATCCTCACTTATTTTCAATGAGTTGTCATCATTGACAATCTTTCGGTTTCTTTTGTCCAGTTTTAATGCACAGTATTGAAGCGATCTAAATTTATTGAGATATATCTCCTGTAACAAATTGGTTGTCCGGTCAATGTTACATCCGCTACAAATTTGCACGGAATTTTTTGTGGACTTGTGCAAAACGCTATCCAAAATTTGGGGTGTCCTTCACCATGGGATTTAACATAAGTTTATTTGTTAGGAAATCAAGTTGACGCCAAATTGCCTTCCAAGAGCCAATACATAAAATGAAAATATTATTTAATAAGGTTAACAATATTTAAAGGACTTCATTTGCCTTATGCATATAATTCGAAAAAGCTCTAAGGGTGCGTTTGGTTCACCATAATGTTTAGAAAGGAATTGGAATATTCTGGATGAATGAGAATTTGAAGGAATTGGAATCTCAAACTCGTTTGGTTGACAATGAATGAAATTGAATTATTTGTTGATTTCTATTTGGTTTGCAAATTTTATAGAATGAACTGGAATGAAAAATATATAAAATGACCAAACTACCATTTATAAGGTTAAATATGTCATTTTAATTGGAAATAAGAAAAAATAAACAATGGAATTTGAATTATTAGCATTATCTAAAGGAATGATAGATTCAATCATATATGGAATTTGATGAAATCTAATACAATTCCATTCTCTCAAATTTCCAACAAAACACGTTTTAAACGGAATTTCTATTTCCAATTCATTTAAATTCAATCATAATGCTTGAAACAAACACGTCCTAAAGATCATTCGAAGAAGGAGAATTATAACACGAGAAATTTTGGATAGGAATCGCTCATGTTTAAAGTCGAATCGCATCAGTTTGTGTTCCCGGCCATCGGATCCAGCTGTGCAGTAACTGGTTGTAAAACGAGTTTGTGTTGACTAGTCGTTAGAAAGCTTTCTTTTTGTTACAAAAAGTCATTTATCCATTCCTGGCCGCTTTTATTGTCTAAATGACCATTTTCCCTCTTATATGTAGCATGATTAGGTATTGGATGTGTTAGTTTCATCATTCACTGCTCAATAGCTTTCTTTTCTTCTCGTTGCAAGCAATAACATCCTTATGTGGTAAATCGCAATCTTTTATTGTTATTAGAGCTTCATCAAACAACTTAATGGTTGTCAAAGTTTGTTCTTTTTTTATGGCTGTCAAAGTTTATTCTACAAAAGAAACCCAACGATTTGGCAAAATTACGACTTATGCGAAATGTCTTACGAACCAAAGAAAGCTCAATGCAAGAATTTGGGTTACTTCTTTAAGGAAGATGGAAATGCCACATTGAAAATCACTCATTATTTTCTTTTAAGGCGACGAAATTTGGTCCAGATCGGGGCCAAGCAACAATGACCTATTAGTAATTGTCCAGGAAGCAACATTCTCGGAACGATGAATCAACGTGTTTTATATATTTATTACATCCAGAAACCATCTTCCAAATTTGAATCCAGTAATTAAACAAAATTTCTCACGCTCAAAATACACATTTTCTTCCCCAAGCAAAAATTTTAATTGTTTTTGCGTGATTAATTCAACATCCAGTTGCACCTCATGCAACATCATCCCGTGCACAAGTAGTGTACCTCCTTAGTCCTAGGTGCATCCTCCCAAAATCTGAATGTCGTTAAACAAAAAGATTCTCAAGTTACCCGTAATGGCCTTTGATTTCAAACTTCCAATGTAAAAGTTTTTATGATGTATACAACAAAAAAATAACTATCAATAAAATAAAATAAAATCAACCTTTTCACCACAGTTTTTAACTTCTTAGCATGTATCAAACTTTTTCGCAGATTATAACCTGCAAAGAAGTGACATTTTCTCAATATAAGGAGATTTTTGCAAGCAAACACTGCGGAAATCTTTTGATATTAAGAAAATCTCGTTTTTGTGTAGGTAAGTATGTGACAAAATGTGTAAAATACGTCATTATGTGCATAAAAATGATCAGAAAACTTAAGAGGTAGGTCATTATTTGCTTTAGAGAGTATTTTTCTTTCAACTTTGCTTCATAGAGAATTGTTTGCGAAAAAAAATATATGGAAAATGTGAAATGTGAAAGTGGTAAAAAAGAACCTTTAACCTATAACTATGGAGGGAAGAAGATTTCCACAGACATTTAGCTACGGAAATCCTAAACTATTTTAGTGAGGACCTTTATGTTTTTTGTCGGGACTTGATAATTATATGAATTAATCGGTCTTGTTTGTCAATTTTTTTCATAATTAAATAATTATATAGTTGATTGCAATCAAAACAGCACCGGTTGATTAATTATCCCGTCAGCTGCTCCAAGACGCATTCTATACCCCTTTTACTATCTTCGCACCACTCCGACCACATCCACCAACCATGCCACCGCCGAACTTTCCACCACTACCCCCGCCGCCGCCGTTCTTCTGGGGTGAAACACCGGAGGAAGAATACTACAAATCGGAAGGCGTCCGTAACTCTAAATCCTACTTTGAAACCCCTAACGGCAAAATCTTCACTCAGTCATGGATTCCATTAGACGAAGACCAACCAGTAAAGGCCGTCGTCTTTATGACACACGGATACGGATCCGACTCCAGCTGGTGTTTCCAGAAGATCTGCATCGCGTACGCCAAGTGGGGATACGCCGTCTTCGCCGCCGATCTCCTTGGTCACGGCCGCTCCGACGGACTCCATGGATACATCGGAGACATGGATAAAGCAGCCGCCACTTCACTATCATTCTTCGTTAGTGTTCGCCGGAGCGAACAGTACCGTGATGTCCCGGCGTTCCTTTTAGGGGAATCCATGGGCGGACTGATCACCACGCTTATGTATTTACAATCTGAGCCCGACATGTGGTCCGGCTTGATCTTGTCTTCCCCGCTTTTTGTGATACCCGAAGGCATGATTCCCTCCAAGGTAAATTTGAATCTCAGTCTATAAAATGCTCCGATTTTCCCACAGATCCCAGATCTACACTTGATTGATTGTTTAATTTGAATCTCTGATCCAATTTCAACTATGGTGGTTTTGCAATTGAAGTTTCATTTGACAATGTACGGGCTACTGTTCGGACTAGCGGATACGTGGGCTGCGATGCCGGATTCTCGGATGGTGGCAAAGGCTATCAAGGATGTCGAGAAACTGAAGATAATAGCCGTGAATCCAAAACGATATGCCGGAAAACCGAGGGTGGGAACCATGAGAGAGGTGGTGAGGATGACAAATTACATACAGAACAACTTCGAGAAGGTGACTGTGCCATTTTTTATCGCACACGGGACGGCGGACGGACTGGCGTGCCATACTGGTGCTGAGATGATGTACGAGAAGGCTGCAACTGCAAAAGAGGACAAGGAGTTGAAGCTCTATGAAGGAATGTACCACTCGTTGATTCAAGGGGAACCCGATGATGCTGTTGCGCTTGTGTTGGCAGACATGAAAGCTTGGATTGATGAGAAAGCTCAAAAGTTTGGATCTAAATGTAGCACTGATTAATGTTTTTCTTTGTAAAAGTTCTCTTAATGAAACCAGTAAAATAGTCTGGAAGTATAAAGTTTGGATGTTGTATTTTGGTGCAAAGATTTTACACTTGGAGTGATTTGAGAGGTAAATGAGTTTTGGAACTATTTTGCACCCCGATTATATTTTAAACTGAGAATGATTAAATAAACACCTCAATTTACTTATTTATTTATTATGGTTTGACATCGTTAATAGTAAGTTGTTTTTAATGTTTGAATATAATAAATTAAAAATGTTTATTGGGAAGTTTTTGATATTTCGTATGAAATGCATTAAGTTTCTTTCTTTTTATCTAAAAAATATATTCAAACTTATTAAATGATTCAAAAATATAGTTAAAAATGCTATTTTTTGACTTTATTTGTTAGATTCTTTTTATTTGATCATTACCTCTGTAATCTCTATCTTTCTCTCATCTCATTTAAATACAATGTAATCACATCACCACTAATCCAAAATCTCATCTAAAGAAATCTTTAACTATATAAAGCTTCCAATTCCATCATCAGGATACTCGATGTCGTTTAAGATAGTAGCGGGTTGGAGAAAAGCCTGCCAATGCCAGTGTTGTACGAGTTCGTCCAACGCGGGTTCGTGAAAAACATGTGAAAGTCGGGTTTGCCATCTGCCTCATCCACACTTCACTACTTATACCATGTGTTTTATTATTTTATATTTTGAAAATGAGATGAAAAATATGAGTTTTTTTGTGTTGTTGGTTGAGAAATATAAAAATAATAAGAGAGAAAAAATAACGTGACATTGTGAGTTGGAAATGATGACTCCCTCCACCCCCATACTTTATATCCAAGAACATAAGGATATGGGATATGCAAGACGGTGGAAAATGAGGAGAGAGGGGGAGAAAGAAAAATATGGGTGGCGAGGGTTGCCGTTCTAGTACGTTTTTCCGGAAACATGTGAAAACGAGGACGTCGGGGCGCCAATAGAGGGCAGTGTTTCCCCGCATTCCACTGGTGACTCCTGCCACCCCAGCAGAACGCACACCTCATTGCCTTGCATATCCCATAGGCTAAACTACAAACCAACCCATCCGTGATCACTTAAATTCTTCTTTTTCCATCATAAAAAACACATGTATCGAAAGCTTTATATCTTATATATTTGTATTAAAATTATTGAGATGATAATCTATTATATTGCAATACTAGGTTATAAACCCGTGTACTACACGGTTGAAAAACTAATATAAATTATATAATAAAAGTTTAAGTTTAATGATAATTTTCCAAACATCTTTATATATAATAATGGATGGATGTTGGTAAGCAAATGAGTTTTATATGTAATTAGTGTAAGAAATGATTTATAAGCAATGTTCTTCAATTCATGACTAATGATAGAAAAACATCGTTATATACAATTAAACATTAATATTTGATAGATCGAAATTTACAAAAACAACCATACATGATAATTCTATGTAGCTTTCTAAAAGATAAACTAAATAGAATATTTAACATCAAGGATTTTTACCCTTTGCCATCATCATAAAAGCATTTGATGGTTGAACGGAAGAGATAACAATATAGTTTCATTAATTTGTTTATTATAGCAACCTATGTTTATTTATTCTGGTTTTACTATTGTATCTTGTAATGATCACTTGGGGAAATAGTTATTTAAATTTGAATTTTATTTAGAATAAAATGTTGCAATTTTCTTAGGACATGGAGTAAATTATATATTCGGTGTGTGAGTATAGCTGATTTTTGTAAGTTTTGTCCATAAACATTCACTTCTTGCAATTTTGCTCCTTATTTGAGGTCATTGTGATGTTTTTGGTCCATGTTCCAAGTAAACTGATCTATTTTTGGCCCCTCTCTATAACTGATATTTGAAATTGAGGTCCTAAAAATATAGACATTTTACTTGGAACCGGGACCAAAAAACAAAAGCCTCAAATTACGACCACGAATCAGAAAACTTTTCAACCAAATATGAAAAAAATATGCTATACTCATTTGATAAAAAATAGAAAACGTAACAACTAATAGGCAATTTGAATGTTCTATTCGTTAACTCTACCAAATTGAGTGTTTTCTTGCTAATTTGCAAATATTTTGGTGTTTGAAGAACTTGAGTTAAATAGAAAATAACTCTACCAAATACACAACTTTCGTGTATTCTTATTTGATAAATTTGAAAAAAAAAACATATAAAAAATCTTGAAATGGTCGTAAGTCAAAATCATTATCAAAGAGAAGCGTTTCAACGAACCCACTCATGCTTACCAAATAAATTATGCAGCTATTACAAAACTTGCTAATAAATGGAGCTGAATTGAAACGGGTTTAGGCTTTTCAACGCCTTAAAACCATGCAACAGATATAAGAACAACAAAATAATTATATTTGAAAAAACTGATTTTAAATATGTTTTGTGGGCCAAAATAATTAGCTTTGGGAAAACACGTAGAGAGCTTCTAATTGTTCAGGATAATCATTTCATTCCGATTCTTAAATTAACCACTTTAAAAAAAGAACATCCAAACACCACCTAACCAAAATAAAAAGTTTGCAATTGTAGACAAAGAGAAATTGTTTCACAAAACCAACTTTATTAATCAATCCCCATTTAAGAAAAACTATCAATTCATTTAAGTGATTTATCAATATCAAACTTACCACATCTACCACATCAATTAAAATAAAAAGATACAGAAAACGTTTCCTGGAAAACTACATATGATCTAATATTGTCGGTGTTCCGGAAATACAAAAGTGATTTGTTGCCAATTTAGTAACCGAGTATTCCATTTCCTTGAGTTTTTTTTTTCCGGTTCTTAAAACTAGTGGCTACCATTTCTTGATTAAAAAAAGCATTTCCTTAGGGTGTAGGGGAGTAAAAAGATCACACAAAGCAAAAACCCAAATAAATAGTTAACTTGCAGAACTAAAAATTGGTACAATAGTCAACCTTGTGAGTAATGGTAGTAGCACTTTCAAACCAAACGACGATTTGAACCAAATGTCGAACTTATAAAGGGTCACCATCATTTGATAATCATCAAATAAAGCGTCACAACCTCCTCTTGAGAAACTTCTCTGCTCCCTAAATCCTTTCCCTCCATTGTAGAACTAACAACATGTAACTGTGTAATTCATAGAGTACTCACAAATAACAACAAATTAGAACGGAATAGTTTAGCCAAATAAACAAATGTTCCTGCAACACACATGATACTATTCACCAGAAAATGACAGACAACAGGTCCAAGCATATAGTGTCGGTACATGCATTTTATCACGGTGATTAGTCATGAACTTAATTCAAAATATCAAACTAAACAGTTAAATCAATTACCTCATACAAACAAAGTAACGAAAGTGGGTCTCAAAATTTTCTTTCTGATTTAACCGAGAAAATAAATCAAAATCGAGATTCAACAACTTTCAATCTTTACGCCAAATACTTGTGATAAGTATTTGAAAGTTAATTCTAGCAAAAAGGGGTAAATTGGACATTTTACCATAAAAGGGCAATTTTGTTATTTGACCATGTAAAGGACCAATTATGTAAAATATTGTTTGCTTGTGGCAAAAGTATAAGGAATGAAAGTTTTATTGTAATAAAATGTGAGAAAATTGCCATAAGTTCAAGAAATGGAACTTAGGGACTAAATTTGAAAAACTGGATAATATAAAAGAGAGAAATATCTCTCATAATTGTGGCTGAACATGGAGAAGGATTGGGAAGATCCCTTGGGTACGATTTCTGCAGAATTCATGAGGATTGAAGCGTGGAATCGAATTTATAGCTTGGAGCTTGAAGTTTTCAAGCAATTAAGGTTAGTACTTTGAAATTCTAACCTAATTTTTGTGTGTTCTTCATAGGAAGACTTTGATGACTGAAATTTCAGTCATGAATTAAGAGGTTTAATAATTCTAAACCTCAAATATGTTATGTGTTAAGAACATATCTCAAGAACATGAAAGTATGTTGCTATTGTTGAAATTTGAAATTTTGATTAAGAACCCTAGATTACAAGTTTTTATGATCAACTTGATTTTAATGGGTTATAACGAATTCCAAATGTTATATTTGATGAAGATAATCAGTAGAAGTGATTAATTTTGAACAATTTCGGTTTTGGACCAAAAATGTGGAAAACGGGAATTTCTAGAAATGGATTGGAATTACCAATTCCATTGTTTAGAAACTGAAATAAATGAATGGTTTTGGTCTTGGAACAAACCCTAGTGATTAAGTCGTGTATTAAGGGCTTAAAATGAGAAAAAAATGGGGATTTGTAGCATAAAAATCGGATTTCTGGTCTGTTCCCAGGAGATCGGGTAGCGATCTCTTAAAGATCGGGTCGCGATCTCTAAAGAGATTGGGTCGCGATCTCCGCCCAGCAGCAAAAAAAAAAATTCAGCTCTCTGTTAAGAGAAGCTTTGAAATTTCAATTTTGGAATTTGATGCTAGACTTGTCCGTTTGACCTCAAATTTTAAACATAGGTCCAATATGGTATGAAACTTCATGGAAAATTGTCGGAATACGTATACGACCTTCCGAAGGTACTGTAGTAAAATACACGTATTTCGGGAAAATGTATAATTTATAGAAAGATGGTAAAGGGAAAGTTTATCATCTAGAGATGGTTTGTAGTTGTATAATATTGGACTCTTATGTATTAGAGTCAACTGAAATGGTGGTTAACCTATGATCATTTGGTATATAAATAAATGAATAGGTACCGGACAAGTGCATTGATAAGATGTGTAAGAAGGCAAAGATTAACGAGATACAATTGCAGCAAGTATCCAGGTGAGTAATCTCACTTATATCATATATGATATGTGTTGATTGAACTGTTACAGGTTGAAACTGTTTTGGGGGACGAATTTGACAGTTTAAAGATGCATTGAAAAGACAATACCAGATAAGCCGTGAGTCTGAAAAAGACAAGAACGAAGCTGTGAGTCAATAAAAAGACAATATCGGGTAAGCCGTGAGTCAATGAAATGACAAGAACGGAGCCGTGAGTCTAGGCAAAAGCGGGGCAAACTCGTGAGCCATAAATGACTATGAAATAAAATGTTGTTGAATGGTACGGCCACTTGTGGCTATGATATTGGATGTTATATCCAGCTGGTGCGGCCAATATGGCTATGATATTTTATTTTATACATTGGTACCGCCAATGTGGCTATGATAATTGATGATTTTGTTTGATTGGTGCGGCCTTTTTGGCTATGATATTGGACTTTGAATCCAAATGGTGCGGCCTTATGGCTATGATATTGTTATATGGAAATGGTGCGGCCTTATGGCTATGATATTGGATTATTAAATCGAAATGGTGCGGCCTTATGGCTATGAAATTGAACTTGAATCTAAATGGTGCGGCCTTATGGCTATGATATTGGGTTATTGAAACCAGTTGGTGCAGCCTTAGGGCTATGATATGAATGTTGAAACTGTTTGGTACGGCTTATACGGCCAGGAAATACGGTGCATTCAATTGTGACTAAGAAGACATGGGATAGAATTTGCTATGTAGAATTTACATGTATATTTCTGATGTGATCAACGTGCAAATAACGGGTTAGATATGATTAAATGTTCAAATAATTGATGTGATTTGATAATCATATGTTATTATGGTTCAGGCTGTAAGGCTATGAGGTGGGATGTAAAATCCTAAGAGATACATGGTCAGCCAGTAAGGCTAGGAGTTTGGATCCGATATCCAAACATATATACGGTTAGCCGGAAGGGACTATAAAGTGGGACTCGGTATTGAAAAGATGAGTAATAAGAGATTTATCATATATAGAAAATTATATATGAATGTATTCCTTAAACATTGTTATTTGCAGGAATGATTACTCACTGGGCTTTATAGCTCACGTTATTTGTTAAACGTCCCTGCAGGTTAGCTTAACCCTGTTAAGGGAAAAGATAAAGTCTGTGACTAAAGAAGTGGGACTTGTAGATGCTGTCAGTAGCAGCCCGGCTTCAAAGGAGGTTATGATATTTATATACTCCTTGATACACTTGTACCCGTTTATTATAACTAATACCCCTTTTGTTATGGTTTTATGTATTGAAACCTATGTTTTAAAAGAAAATTTTTCAGGGGTGTTTTTGTTTTAAAAGTCGGGTGTTACATTTTATATTTTTGATTTAACAAAGATTCAATCATAAACACAGATTGAATTGTTAGTTTCTATTAGAACAGATAAAAGAAATAAAAATAAGAAATTCAAGAAGTTAGAAGTTATTAAACTCAAGTTATTTAACCTTGAGTCTAACGCTTCAGTTCACAGATATTTGATAGCTTTCAATTTCAATAAACCTACCTTATTTTCGGCCTTAAATGAGACTGCCTTATTACTAAACTGTAAAAAAAAGTGGGCCCCGAAAATTAATAGGCCCTATTCTTCTGCACTTATCGCACTTGGGTATGGTCGGCCATGATTATGTATTCAAGTAGAGAAAGAAAGTAGCAGGGGCCATGGATAGTTGAGCAGTAAGCGATGCTGAAGAACGCAAATTAAGGAAGCAATACGGGATTCAATCAATTAACACATACACTTATGGACACCAATTCAAACAAAATAAAAAATAAAAAATGAATCTATTAGAATTCAGTAAGATAATTAAAGAGACAAATCATTCGATTCAATTTGTAATAAATTCAAGAGCTTTTGATGATTTATGTAATCGTTTTTTAGAAAGAAAGAACAACATAATGTATGAGCCAGATGTTGAAGATGAAAGGACTGAAATCAAGCAAATCCCAAATCACAACCGAAATATCAACACAATGAGTTTAACATAAATGTTCTATAACAAACTGTTATAGACATGATTCATAAAACCAAGTGTAGGTCATGAGATGAAAAAGACACTTAAGGCTTGTAGTTTACGATAATCCATTCTCATAAGATCAACGTAAAATCCCAAATCAAAGACGAAAAAAACATTCACCATGGATTCTAAATCTTAATACAACCACCAATCTTGTATATATAATTCACGTTAATCTCGATGTTCAAAAGTAATCAATTTAACATCAATTAGGGTTTCTTTTGGAGAGATTGGAAGGGATGAGCAGAAACAATATTGTGAATACCATAAATCAAGATGAATGAGACAATACCTTTTTATGTTCTTGGACTAAGAGTTGCTGAAGAACCAGAAAGTAGAATCATGAACGACGAGGAAAGAAGGTGGAAGCAAAACGGAATTCTGTTGTTCAACAAACTCACCAAAAGAATTAGTTATCTACATCCAAAATCAAAAGTGGTGTCTTCAGGTCAGAGTAACCAATTTCTAGAGAAAAATAGTGACAAACGAAGGAGAGTTTTCTACCCGACTACAAAATTAGAGCTTACTGACGAAGAGAGAAGACGAAGATGGAGGAAGTAAAATCGTGGGACTTTGAAATAAAATCTGAAGCAATGAAGGGGCGAGATTTGAGGCAAGATATGGGGATAACTGTAACTGCAACAAAAATCGCGGATTTCATGGCTGATTTATTGGCTTCAATTTGGAAAGCGATTATCGATTTCTGATTATATGAGATTTTCTTAAGGAGCGGGAAATAGAATAGAAGAGGGGTAACAGTACGACAAGTGGCAAATAGTGGGTTTAAAAAGGTGCCATATGGCATCTATAGCTTTGTTTTATTATATGAGATAGAATAGAATAGATTTATTTTGCGAATCTCTTTAAATAATTTGAGGAGTCTAGAAATAAATACGTGTGGTTTGAACTTTCCTACAATTGTCTGGAAAAGGACATGTAGATGCCGTTTTCTTGCCCTGGTAATAAAGAGGTGATGGAACAAATCTCAATCAAATATTGATCGAATTTGAAAATGAATATTGATAAAAATAGAAAAGGCGAATCTCAATCAAATTCGAAAATGAACTTTCCTGCAATCGTAAATTTTCCCTAAATGTGATATTTTTTTTCCGTATATTTACATTTTTGGATACAAAGAAAAAACCATCAAATATATAAATTCAAATAAATTAAAAAGGTTTATTAAAGATAAGATATAAATATAAATTCATACCATTCAAATTCTTCATTAACTTAAGACAAAACTTCATAAATGGTCCCCGTGGTTTCAGAAGATATCGACTTTAGTCCCTAACTTTCAAAAACCTCAAGGATAGTCCATGTGGTTTGAAAACTTTTCATAGATCATCCTTGTCTCATATAAAAAGACTAATCTACCCTTTTTAAATTGTTTTACATTTTCTTTAATTAAAATCTATTTTTAATAAAACAAAAAAAAAAGAAATAAATACCACCATTTACCCCCAGTTCACTCTTTCTCTCTCTTAACCCTTTCTCTCTCTTCCTCTCTTTCTCTCGTACACCATCATCGTTGAAGATATCAATTATCGGAGATGTGCCATTGTCGAACACCCAATTGATCAAACCCCATCGGGAAGCTGTCCTTTCTCAGATCGTTTGGACATGCTGGTGCCAAGTGAAGGCACAAACATCTTCCTGCCGTCGATGGACTCCAGATCAGATGTAATTACCGGATTGTTTGCTGCAACTCCGCCGTCGATTAGATCGAATGTATGTTTAGTTTCGTCGGCGTCTTGGTCTCGAAAATTTAGTAAGATTTCAGCGTACAATAGCTCAACTCTTCCGATCTGTTCGTCAATTTCTCATTAACGAACAGATTGTAGATGGATACTCAGAATGTAGAGAGTAAGAGATGGATCATAATTGATTGCAGAAAAAGAATCCGGTTCTGAATTGATTGCAGAAAACTTCCGATTGCAGAAAACTTCCGATTGCAGGAATATATAAATACATTTGGTGAACGACATCTCAATTGCAGGCTTTCCTTCATCATCGGAATCGAAAGTTAAAGCTGCAATCGGGAAATGTTTTCTGCAATCGGAAACCACAAAAACCTGATCTAAAATCACAGTAGCCCTCGACTTCGAATCTCCAAGAATTGTTAATCGCTCAACTTCATTCACAACATCAAGCAGTTTATGGCAACCATCTGGTATAAACATCAACATAAAACAGCCTCTTTGAGGCTGCGACTATGCTACAAAGTACAACAAATATCGCTGAAATAATTGCAGAAACGGAATCAAATTTTGCTTCAAGGTCGGACGTATAGAAGGAAGTTGAAGATGGAGAAATGGAGTACTAGAGAAAAAAGAGCGCAGATGCAGTCCCAAAGAAGAGATCCTGGAAAGGGAGGAGATAGGCGATATCGCCGACACGGTACCGGCAGAGACCGGAGTAGGTTGAGATCACGAGCTCGTACTCCTTTCCCAGCTCCAAATCAGCAAGATCAACTAAATGAGGAGGCGAATCGCGTGAAATTGTTACCGGGTTCACCGGATCATGCGGGATGAACTCGAAGTAACCCGGGTTCGCCGGATCATGCTG
This sequence comes from Cichorium intybus, assembly GCA_023525715.1. NCBI lineage: Eukaryota > Viridiplantae > Streptophyta > Magnoliopsida > Asterales > Asteraceae > Cichorium > Cichorium intybus. The sequence goes on from CM042009.1 coordinate 38,623,939, forward strand.
CAGATCGGAGATGGCGATGGTTGGATTGAAGCCGATTAACAGAGAAATAGAGGATGAGAGAGAAGTGGGGGCAAGCGTATGAATTAGGGATATGTATTTTCTTATTTTTTTGTTAATAATAAATTTTAGTTAAAAAATCTAAAAGAAAATAAAAAGGGTAATTGTAGTTAAAGAAAATGTAAAAGAAATTAAAAAGGGTATATTAGTCATTTTGTATGGCTCAGGGACGATTTAACAAAAGTTTTCAAACCACAGGGGCTAGGCGTGAGGTTTTTGAAAGTTAGGGACCAAACTCGATATCTTCTGAAACCACAGGGACCATTTATGAAGTTTTATCTTAATTTAAAAAAGTTAGGTGGTAAATGAGCAATTTGAGCTTGATGAATTGAGATATACATATATTTGAATTTTGTATTATCCAAATATAATTCTCTAAGTTTCCTCCCCTGTTTAGCATGAGTAGGGCCATATTCTTATTGAAACTGTAGCTTAATAGGAATTTTGTAATAATAAAAGTTGATAATATACTAATTAAACATTATTTGTAAGTTTAATGATTAAATGCGTGATTTTTAATTAATTATTGGTGTATGAAAATGTAATAAACGTAAGAACTTACATAGTAGACAGAATTAGGTAGAAGAAATTTTAATGAAATAATTTACTTATTTTTTAATAATTTAATTGTATAGTGTAAAATTATGAAAGAAATTAATTAGTTTTTCATTTAAATATTTTTTTATTGACATAAAATTTATAAGATAAAATAAATAAATTAAATTTTTTAATAACTATGCCTACAAATTATAATTTTTATACTATTCTTAATTAAGTCGATATATCAATTAATTTAAATATATGAAAATAATTTAAATATTCTGGTTATTTTTAAAATAATATTAGTATAATATTAATTTAAAAAATATTAGTAACAATAATATAGGTTTTAACTGCTATATTACTTTACAAAATAGTTATTAAAAATTAAGTATAAATAATGTTTTATATAAGTGTAAAAATATTTTAATGCTATATAATTATAATAATTTAGAAAATAATTTAGACAAAACCTCATAAATGGTCCCTGTGGTTTCAGAAGATATCGAGTTTGGTCCCTAACTTTCAAAAACCTCACGCCTAGTCCCTGTGGTTTGAAAACTTTTGTTAAATCGTCCCTGAGCCATACAAAATGACTAATGTACCCTTTTTAATTTCTTTTACATTTACTTTAATTAAAACTTATTTTTAAAAACAACAACGAAAAAGAAAAAGAAAAGAATTACCACCCTAAACCCCCTCCCCCACCCTTACCCGGTTACCCCCTCCCTCTCTCTACTTCATCTCTCTACCCCCTTTTCTCTCTCTCTCTCGGGTTCTCATCTTTTGGAAGCGACTCAGCCGCCGTCCTGTCCTCCTGTTGCCGGTCTTCTTCTCCGGCGAAGGGCTCTCGTCGTTCCAAGAAACAGTACTCGAACACCCCGGTAGTCCCTCCATTTTCATTACTGGAACCAACTTTTGTCCTCCCAATTACGCTCTCCCCAGCGACAATGGTGGATGGTGCAACCCTGCTTCGACCCCGCCATGCCCATGTTCCTTAAGATTGCTGAGTACCGTGCCGGAATCGTCCCCGTCTGCTACCACCGGTAAGAACCTCCCTCCAATTTGCAAACGATTAAAAAGGGATTCAAACGATTAAAAAGGGATTGCAGAAAACGATTAAAAAGGGATTCAAACGATGGAATTTAAGAGATGTTCATGGGTTTGAATCGATTGCAGAAAACAATTCCCGAGTGGAATTGATTGCAGAAAAAGAATTCTGGTTTGAAGTGATTGCAGAAAACTTCCGATTCCAGCTTTAACTTCTGAATGTAGCTTTAAATTCCGATTCCGATGATGAAGGTGGTGGTGGACGGTGGTAGGAGATAAAAAAAGAAAGAGAAAAGGTGTGTAGAAATTTAATTCACGTATGGAATTATGTTTTGATTTGTTTGACTTGAGCTAGAATACTAGTTTATGTTGATGTTTTAAACGATTAAAAAGCACTATTATTAACTAGGTTTTTCTGTGGAAGTCTAATTCTCGTATAGATATATGTTTTCCCTTGTTTGTCTTGAGCTAATAAACTAGTTCATGTTGCTCGGTTGCAAGTAAAAGCATGATTATTAACCAGGCTTTGTCAATAGGATGGGTAGTTTAGGGGAACCAGGTTGGTCAGTTGTTAACTTTGCATTAGTTCATAGAGAGCTCAAGGAACTGACCAACAATTAGAGATCTATACTACCATAAATCGCAGGTGGACGGTGGTGGCAGGTAGAGGTGGGGTGATGGTGGACGGTGGTGGTGGTGGTGGTATGATAAGAAATGAGTGGAGGGGGAGGGGTGAGGATGAGGGTGTGTTTTGTTTTTTTTCTTTTTCTTTTTCACCCTTAAAAATAAATTGTAGTTAAAGAAAATGTAAAAGAAATTAAAAATGGTACATTAGTCATTTTGTATGGCTCAGGGACGATTTAACAAAAGTTTTCAAACCACAGGGACTAGGCGTGAGGTTTTTGAAAGTTAGGGACCAAACTCGATATCTTTTGAAACCACATGGACCATTTATGAAGTTTTGCCAATAATTTATTAAGTATATATATGATATAAGGTAATTATAGTTAAATAATATATATAGGAAAAAATAAAAAACGATCATCCCAAATGGAATACGTTTGTTGGAAAATTCAAAAATGTTTTTATAAATATCAAATATTGACCGAGTTAGAGATATGTGAAGAAGAAATTGCATACAAATAATGTGGAATTGAGTATTGGAGATCAACGGCGACAAAGAAACTGATGCAACATTGGCATATATGCAGAAGAAGTTTTGAAATGGCGAAGCCTTACGCGAAAGATATAAACGCCGAATGGACTGAGCAGAAGATGACGAAAATGGTTGTGTGATGAATCCATTTAAATTTCTCAGTGTTAAATCAGGAGACATGAATAATCCTAGGGGTGTGCAACCGAACCCAAACCGATAAATTTCAGTTTTGCTCTCCCCTAAATAATTTTGTCTCAGATGACGGGTTTATAATTCCGGTAAGTGATGAAATTTGATTAATTTGATTTTAGGTTTTGTATGTTATAAAAGATTTAAAACAAAAATATCGAAAAATTAATTGCATTTCATTTTAAAATCGCTATTTTTCAGGATGTTGTTTATTATTTTCCTGATTTGTTAGGAAGGAATAAAGAATCAAGTATCTTGAATGAATTGTTTGATTAAGATTTGATATTTTCAAACTGGGTTTGATAAAAATGGCTTTTTCTTTCTATTGAGATTCAAATAATTCCAGTTATTTTTCACAGCTTCAATTCGAGCTTTTTAATAAGTACTAACATTGAGTTCAAATTAACAACTATAATACACAATTTTGAACCCGAATAAAAATGATTATTTATGTGTATATGTAATTAAAAAATTTTGAACCTGCATATCTTCCTGAGGAAAATGTAAGAATGCCATTTTTTCTCTTGCACACCTGAACGTCCTAGTCACAATTTATTTTTTGCACGATACGTCATTTTTCGAAATCAATATTGCCAACATTATCAAATCACGCATAAATGGACGAATTACCCACTCAAGCTCATTTGTTGACTATTGAATAAAAGAAGTCGACAAAAGTGTGTACTGTTCAACGGCATATTAACATAAAAATAGACATGTTAGATATAATATAACGCAAATTTCCTGAAAAACATTATGAAACAAATGGGGTTCTCTAATGAAAAAGCTTTCAATACCCTCAATTGGAATTTCCTGAAAAACATTATGAAACAAATGGGGTTCTCTAAGAAATGGCGGGCGTGGGTGATGTGATGGCTTGTATTACTTCGCCACGAATTTCGGTTTTGGTCAATGGATCGGCGACTAAACAATTTCACATTGAAAAAGGAATCCGCCAAGGGGACCCCCTATCCCCGTTCCTGTTCATCATTGCCGCTGAGGGTCTTAAGGTGATGATGGAAGAAGTGATGGAAAAAAAATCTGTTTAAAGGTGTGACTCTTCCCAACAATGGTCCCCCGATCTCCATTTTACAATTCGCCGATGACACAATTTTCCTTGGTGATTGGAATATGAGTAATATTCCCAATCTCCTTAGAATATTGAGGTGCTTTTATATTTGTTCGGGGCTGAAAATCAACCTTTCGAAGTGTAAGCTCTATGGGATTGGTGTTCATAAGGAAGCGGTTCAACTAATGGCTAACCAAATTGGTTGTGAAGATGGTTCCTTTCCTATGCATTATCTTGGAATGCCTGTGGGTGGAGGTCTCAATAGGGCAAGTAATTGGAAATGTATTATTGAGAAATTTCAGCACAAATTGTCGTCTTGGAAGGCCCGTCTTCTATCATATGGTGGAAGGCTTATTTTGTGCAAAGCGGTCTTGGGTAGTCTAAGCACATATATGTTTTCCTTATACAAAGCTCCGAGTTTGGTCATCAAAAAGCTTGAAAGTATTAGAAGCAACTTCTTTTGGGGTGGATCGATTGATAACAGGAAAATATCGTGGGTCGCTTGGAACAAAATCATTAATTCCAGAAAGAATGGGGGATTAAATATTGGAAGTTTGCAATCATTGAATTCTGCCCTCCTTATAAAGTGGTGGTGGCGTTTTAAAAGGGACGGTGATACTCTTTGGAAAAAGGTTATTTGTGCTATTCATGGAACGGAGGGCAACCTTGGTAGTAATAATTCGAACCGTATAAGTAGAAGTGTTTGGGGGCAAATCGCCAGCTTACACAGAAATATCTCGATGGGAAATGTTGATTTAAGATGTTTATTTTTTGACTCGGAGGAGGGCTGGGGCCTGGGAATGGGGTTTAGAAGATGATGGTCGATTTACAGTGTCCTCTTGTAGAAAGCTCCTGGATGAATTTCTGCTTCCGGACTCGCAGGTGATTACTTACCGGAATAAACTAATTCCAAACAAAGTGAATATTTTATTATGGAGAGTTCGATTGGGGCGTCTTCCCACGAGAATTAACCTGCAGAGGGTATTGCACTTGGAGAATATTAGATGCCCGTTTTGTAACAGGTGTGAAGAGTCGGAGAACCACGTGTTTGTTCAATGTTCATTCGCGAGAGATGTTCTAGCTAAAGTCAACGTCTGGTGTGTGGAGATGTCAGCTGGTTTGGATTCATTGGATGGTATGTTTGTGCATATCCTTGACATCGAGAAACGGCAATCGACAAAAGGCAGGAGACTTGGTTGTATTTTTGCTGCTTACATTTGGAGACTTTGGTGGTGCAGGAATCAACTTGTTTTTAATGGCCTTATCTCTAATTGTAATGTTGTTTTTAATTCTATCAAACTTATAGCTTTTCAGTGGGTTAGGATTAGAGATAAACAAGCATGTAGTCTTTCTTGGGATAACTGGAATGTGTGCCCTGCTTTGATGTAATTTGTTGCTCCAACCTCCTTGCTTGAGCCTCTAGTAATATAATTCTTGCCGTTCAAAAAAAAAAAATTACGAATTTATTCCGAAAACTACAAATTTGTAAGTAATAGTTTCTCCAAAAAAGGGTCCATCACGTACCTACCACGTGTGTACTTTTTGGGAGATGGTAGCTCATCGAATAATAGATATTTACGAAGCGGCGAAGCCCAAACTATCGGAAAATGATACGTCATGCATACGCGAGATATTTTCTTGCGGTCTTTGTGGTCATCTTCTTATAAAACTAGAACAAATGTCAAACTCAAATATTGAGGGCTAATTATAATGTTATTAGGCTGAAAGGAATGGTGCCATCCAACATATGTGAGGTAAGCCCGTCACGTAGGCGTCACATCATTTTGTTGCCAACATCCAGTTTCTTGTTGCAGTCAGGGGTGGTGCCTCCAACAGTAAAGGACTTTTCTAGATTTTTTTTTAAAACTAATTTTAATTTAAGACAACATATTAAAACTAAAAAACACATTACATTAAATAAATAAAAACATTGCATTAATTTAAAAAAAACGTCACATTAATTTAAAAACATAAAAAAACAAGTCGAAATAAATAAAAACAACATTCCTAAATAAAACGATGACTTTCAATCTGAGTATTCTTCGGAATCATCAGGTGGTAGCATATTGATGTCGAGATTTTGGAGTCGATATATGTGTTCCGCCAAATTGACTCGAAGCTCGTGATGTTTCTGATTGTTTCGTACCTCCTTTCTCCTTGTAACGTACGGTGGGCTACCCGGCTCTATTGGTGGCATTGACGGGACGTCCTCATTTTCCACATACTGACATATCACTTTTCCTTGATCTTCTATGATCATATTGTGTAAAATTATGCATGCATACATAATACCCGATAGCCTTTGCACCGCCCGTAGACATGCCGGATTTTCCATTATTAACCAACGCTTTTTTAGAACTCTAAATGCTCGCTCGACATCCTTTCTTGCCCTCTCTTGAGCTGCTTTAAACTCTATACGCTTTGGATCACCTGGACATGTCAAAGATTTCACAAGCACGACATATTTTGGATATATACCATCTACAAGATAATACTCGTATTTGTATGTCGTTTCATTTACTTGAAATGGACAATCCGGAGTGGAGCCGTTGCAAAACCCGTCTAATAAAGGCGACATGTTTAGAACGTTGATATCGTTAATTGAACCAGGAGCACCAAAGAATGCATGCCAAATCCAAAGATCCTGTGATGCAACTGCTTCAAAGATGACCGTTGGGTAATTCTTATCACCCCGTGTGTATTGTCCATGCCATGCACTCGGGCAAGTGGACCAAGGCCAATGAAGACAATCTAGACTTCCAAGCATCCTAGGAAAACCGTGCACATTTGCGTGATGCACGTACAATGCTTGAACATCACTAAAGGTAGGCTTGCGTAAATACCTTGGACCGTATATTGCAATAACACATCGGCAAAACTCCTCCAAAGTTTCCCGTGTGGTCCGCTCCAACATTTGGAACTACTCGTCCCATGAATCTCCCACAGAACCGTATGCTAGTTGACGTACTGCACACGCGCATTTCTGTATCGGAGTAAAGCTTTCTGCACCTCTTGCATCGGGACGTTGACTAATATACTCAGAATAATTAGTCAAGTCATTGGAAATACGCATAAATAAATGTTTCTCCATGCAAAACCTTCGGCGAAATTTGCTTTCGTAGATGGCATCATCATTAAACTAGTGCGCCATAAGAAGATTATTTGCAGCCCAACGGTCCCTCAAAATAATTTTTCGAGAGACCAGTTGTGAACTTTCGACTTCGGATTTGTCTTTGTCTTCTAAAAGACCGACCATAACTTCCATTGATTTGAGAGCCGCCTCACCAATGGCCAATAGCTGTTTATTTCTTTGAATTGGATTCATCTTGAAAATATATATCTGTGTTTACAAATGTGTGCAGCTGTGTTTACAAATGTGGCCAAATGTTTACAAAATATATATCTGTGTTTACAAACGGTCAACTACGTCGATATCAACAAAAAGCAGCAAGATTCGAAGAGAGAGAGGGAGAGAGGCAAGAGTACGTCGCTGGGGTTTTGCCGCTGGGCAATGTTGCGGTCGAGGGGCGGTGTTGTTGCCGGCAACAACTGCCAAATCGGATGTCGTCGGTAAAAATCCATGACACTCCTTTCAGCCTAATGGATTAACCCAATAATAAATCTAGATCATTTGTCTTAAAGAAATATTTGGATTATTTTTGTTCCATTTAAAAGTTCATTTTAGAAAATTGTTGATCATCTTTGTTAATCGTGTTTATATTTGAAAGGAATACTTATTTTCATATTATATAAAAATAATTAATAGGATAACCATATAAAATTAATATATATATATATATATATATATATATATATATATATATATATATATATATATATATATATATATATATATATATATATATATATATATAAATATAAAAGTTCAAATAAAAAGGTGCAAATTTTGTTAGACGGGGAGATGCAATCCTAGCCACTCATTTGGAGATAAAAAAAATTAAAATAGGAAAAAATAATGAGAATTAAAAAAATTCTAATAATTTTCACTACTTGTTCTATCTAAAAAAATTAAAAAAACACCCTGGAAAAAAAATATTTCAGTGGAATGTTGAATATCTAATAAAATATTACACATATAGTGTAATATTCTATTAGAATATGACAAAAACGCTAATTTTTTTATTTTTTCATTTTTTGAATAAAACTGACGAAAATAATAAATAAATATATTTTTGCAATTTTTTATTTGGTTATTATTTTGGAGTAATATATGGTGTTATATGATGTGATGTATGTAAGTCCACAAACTAGTTACCCTTTTATGTAGTAACTTTTTTTTGAACCATATAACTGATCAAATTTTGTAGTTGTTTTTTCACAATTTGAAACATCCACAGTTGTGTCAACCCTTCATTATAATAAGAAGTCTTACTACTTATGGAGGTTAAACAACGAGGTATTGTTGACAGCATTGTGTTGGACTTTATTATTGATTATAAACATGTACAAGAGTTATTAGAAGAAATGGAAATCCCATTACTAGCCTCAAAAGTCTATGAGCATATAAACTCAGTTGTTTATCATATGGCACTACAATTGATTTCAATATATAAAGATATACAATAATTACTCAAGTTAATGGAAAGAATCGAAGAAGCATGTATGCCAAGTTCGCCACTTCCATCGTGAAACATTTTGATTGATACTGCCATGAAGTTAATTAGAATTGTTTGAAGTTTAAATAAAGACTGCTTGGTTGGAAGTTACGTAAGGCCCAACTTCACTTTTTATATTAGACCATATGATATGTAATGTCTTTTGGACACTAATATGTCGTTTGTTTTTATTTTCATTGACGTTAGTTGTTTTCATCTTCATTTGTTGAAACCCAAATCGATTAGCTAGGAGTGAAATAATAAATATCTCGAAGATTAAATGATATAAAACTAATAAACAAGATGAGTAATTTGATAGTATCATATATAGAAAAAGTATAACCATAATATAATGAAGAACTCTTGTCATGGGAGAAGTTCCCTTACACACACTCTCTAACTAGAAAGACTGCATTTTGGTGTACATTTAAAAATGACCAACTCTCGTTCTATATATCTGAAAGACGGGAATCTTACGATACATAAAGAAAATATTTTAATCTAGTTATCACTCGTCATTTTATAGCATTTCTAGCTCCAACAATCTCCCCTGAATGCTTGGAAAATGATGATGGGGTATAAATACAATGATACAATACTAAAGTATATAATATCCAGAAAGCAACTGCGATGCTGAAGTATGTTACGTAGTGAGAAACAAATCTTGAAATGTATCTAAAAATCTGAATTGTTTGTGAACTCTAACTCAGGGTAACAAAACATATAATCATCAATGGTCTTCGACTTTGGAGGATTAAGCTTCTTTGAGGTTAAAAAATAAGATCCAAATCTACAAAGCTAACTAGTCCCATCATACTGGTCAAATTTAGAGTTAAGCCAAACTGCTAAACTGAAGATCCTGAAATCAGATCACACGTCATCATCAAAAGTCTGAACCATCTCTTATTCCTCAAATCACTAAAAAACAAATAATAATGTACCAATAATATTTAAAAGAATACCTACTAAAAAGTAATAAACATCCTGAAGTGAAGTATGATAATAAATAATATGGATCCGGGACATATTTAGTGAGGCCAAAAATTTGGTCAGTTGTGACCAAAAATCAAAGCCACATTGCATCACTAAATAAATCTTTGTCTTTAGAATATTGAAAATTCAAACTCTAACAATCATAACAAATTGTCTGGATGAGTATAATATTCTCCCTTATTTTTTGATCGCCAACGCAATAAGTGTTGGATTATGGTGTGATTTAATAAAATACAAACACAACGCAATCAATAAAGAAAACCATAATCCAAATGTGTCACATGTTCATGAGAAGATGCAAAATAGAGAATAAGAACACATGAAATCATACCTTTTGAGTTCTAGTGTTTGGGTTTCTTCTTCTTGCCACAGATGATCATGCAATGTTAAACAACTTTACAACCACCTTTGAGAGCCAAAATCACAAACCCTAACAGTTAGGTTTAGTTCATGAGATTACTAGCCGAGGGTAGGAGGGAGGATGGTCAAAAAACCATGCAGGGAAGGAGGGAAAGGGTTATCCTTAGCCTTTATCGTCCTTATGCATTGACTATTCCAAGTCTTATCCTTATCAAACGTTTAAATTCAGATAATTTCTCTTTTAAGCCTTGAGTTCTTTTAGCTTCTAATTAACCCATTTTGAAATAATAAGTTAATAATCTAGTTCCTCATCTATCTCCTTTTGTGATTTTATGTAAAATTCATTTCTTACATGTAATCCAAAACAACCCTGCTATTTATAGTACTTTGTTATGACCATGGGTATCTTTCCAACAATAAGATCCAAAATAAATAAGTTAGGCAACAGAATCTCATATATTAGGAACTTCGCATGCCCCCTAAACACGAGACAAAAAGTGAAATAAATACTTTCTGGTCATGTATAATCGGTTCATTCTGGTGCAGAGCTGAACAAATAAATATTGATAAAAGACGATAAATAACCTCTACTGAACTGAAGAAAGGTTGAATAACCAATTATTGATCTATGGTTGCTGAAGCAACAAGGGGCGAAGTCATGTCAGCAATCCAAGCTACTAGAGCAAGCCGACGAATAAGGGCTGCAAACTCCAAAATCTATTGGCCAAAGGGGTTTTGATAAATAATCATCAGTCCTAAGCTGTTGAGCCGAGACCTTTGATCCGTCGATTGCTGGTCTGTTCACCTTGATTAAGTGGTCGGCAAGAAGGAGCCGAATAAGATCTACATTATTGAGATCAGTGTGGAAATTATATAATAAAATAATATGTTTCTGATGTGGTTATTTGGATATGATCCTAATGGTTCACTTTGTTGAAGAAAATAAAATGTAACTATGAATAATGTTCTTTAACAAGTTTTCTTTTGATCAGTGAGGAAAGTGGGTAAGGAAAATCGAGTGTTTAAAAAGTAGTTGAATATAAAAGTATAGATGAAATGGGTTTATAAAACGTGTAAAAAAGATTGTTTAAATTGGATCAATAAAAATGGTTTAAATGGGTTAAATTTGTTTTAATGAATAAAAGATAGAAGAATTGGTTTTTAAATGAAAATAGAAGGGGGTATGTGGTTCAGACTTGAAATGTATGAAATGTTTACTTCGGTAAGGTGAGAAGTGGGTTTGCTTCAGAAGCAAAATAAGGGGTGGGATCTCAATTAATCTATTACGGAAGTCAATGGTGATCGAGGTTGGATGATTTGCCTTTATCCATGGTTGAAAACTTTTGCTTGTGTTGGGGAGGGGCTTCTTGTGGTGCAAGTGGTCGTGTGCAAGCTTGATACTACTTATTGGAGCTTTGAATGAACCTTTGTTGTCGATGGCCTATATGTTGGTACTATGAAGGCCTTAGAATGTTTGGCCTTTGATATTGCGAAAGCTGATATTGTGAATGATTGTTGAACGACTTTCTCTAAAAATGCTAATCGAGAATATCATATTACCATTGAAATGCCTTTTCATCTTCTCCTTCAATTTGATAGGTATCTTCAGTAGGAAACTTCTGTAGTGTTCAGTGATCCGCAGTGGGGTATGTTAGGATTTGGGGGTTTTGAGCAATGAGTGTTAGGGACCCACCATGTTTTTGTGACTACTGAATCACAATAGACTTCTAAGCATGCATTTCCCCATATATTAAAATTAGGTTCAACATTTTCAAGTTTTTATTACCTTATAAGATCATTTCAACTATGACCCATTCGTCGCCCAAACCATCCAAAAATTTAAGATTGATCTCAATATTGGTTTTGACAGTGCTTCCACTGGAAAGTTGGTTAAGTATAAGGGTAAAACAATTTGGGCATCCCTTAAGCTTTCTCTTCGTAAAATACGAAATTTTTTGAATCATTGATGGTAGAGGTAAGTTTTTTTTTTCTTTTGCATTTTTTGTTCCCTCAAACAAAGCTTTTACAGTTAGCCAGACAGCTCGTCATATGTGCAAAGCTTGATATGCTCAAAAAGATCTGGAGGTATGCCAAAGACCAGCTCGGTAAAGGCTATTTTGCCATTCTCTAAATTTTAATGTACATGGGAGTTGGATTTATGGGGGGTTGTTGTCCAGGTGGTCCACCAAGAATGATAACAAACAACATCCTTGACAATAGCTTGGCCCTTAGGGATGTGAGGACCTTCTATGAAAGATCTCTAGACATCTTTTCTTTTTCTAATGTAGGTAGTTTCCTATTCTGATGTTCCAATGTTCATAATCCTCTAGAATTAGTTTGTGTGCACTTTCAAAACTCCCCATGCTGGAGTACATCAGTTTTAAATTCTGACTGGTCATTATGTTTTCAAAGTTTCTAAATGCGACAATGGTATATATGAGATTCTTTCTGTTCAACCCAGAAATGAAAGAAACCATTGTTTCTTTAGCAATGATAATTTGGGGATGGAAAAAGTAACAGCCACCTAGGCTTTGATACAGTTGTTAGAACCCAAATCGACTAGCTAGGTGTAATATAATAAATATCTCGAAGATTAAATGATATAAAACTAATACACAAGATGAGTAATATGATAGTATCATACAAAGTATAATCATAATACAATGAAGAACTCTTGGCAAGGGAGGAGTTTCCTTGCATATTCTCTCTAATCGGAAAGACTATATTTTGGTGCACACTTACAAATGATCAACTCTCTTTACTTATAGGAGATAAAAAAATCTTACAAAACATATAGGTGATATTCTAACCAAGTAGTTATTCATTATTGTAGAATATTTCCAGATCCAACATCGCACTTAGCATAGACAAAATGGCACTTTATTTGTTTATTTAGTCTTTGGGAGCTTGAACCACTTGAAGAATAATATGTAACCATTATTTTTCTGAATAAAGTTACGGCCATTAACTATCCGAAATTGCAATTTATAGAAAAACCTATTTGAAATATACATTTCAAAATCCAAAATATATTGTCGATTGACAAAAATTCATTCTGAAATGTACTTAGTTTGTTTAGTGTGAGATATCTGAAATATAACATACTCTCGAGTTATATAAATGAAAGTCGGTTGAATATCATAGCAAAAGTTATATTAATTAAAAAATAACTATAAAATAATTATATTTCTGCTCGCATGCCCAATAATGGTTTATTGTTTTTTGGTGATCAATAAAATATTGTCTAATTGTACTAACATCTTCAAGACGATCCATTTTCCCTTAAGTTCGACAACCTCTTTATCCGCACCATCATTCCACTTTTCTACCGCATTTTTATTATAACCTATTAGATACATTCTTTCATCTCTATCAAAAGAGCCTCTACACGTGTATTAATATGACATCCCCTGAAATTGCCATTTTTAAAATCAGTTTATGCTAAAATTTTAAGTAAAACTCTTTGTTTAACAACGGAAATTCCTAGATTTACTAAAACAAATTCTTCTTGAAAACTATTGTTTTTTATGTCAACTTGAATATCAAAGCATCAGTAAATCATAAATAAAATAGTCAAACATATTACATTGACTAAAAATCTAAGTCGTGAATTATCTGATACTTAGGGGTGGCAAAAAGTCATGTGGGACCCCGGTTCCGCGGGACCCCGATTCCGTACGAGGGGTATTTTTTTCAAAAATTCGGGAGTGGGGGCGGGGGTGGATTTCACTCCCGTTTGATTTTTGGGGTCGGGGTCGGGGTCGGGGTCGGGTGATTTCGTCCCGAAACATGCGGGGGCCCGTTTGTATATAAATAATAAATATATTATATATTATTAAATTATTAGCGATTTCGGGGTCGGGATCGGGGTCGGGGGAAAACGTTGATTTTCGAGTCTCAAACGGGAAAACGTGGGGACGGGGGCGGGGAGCGGGATTAAGATCGGAATTCGGGGGCGGGATCGGAGGAAATAGGGGAATTCGGGGGCGGGGGGCGGGGGCGGGGGAGCCTATTTTCGGTCCCGTTTGGTCCCATTGCCATCCGTACTGATACTCTTATGAGTCTAGATGTGTAATTTTAAGTTTTAAATTTATAATAGTAATCACCGATACTAGAAACTATTCCACAAGTAGGCAATTGTACTTAATCGTGTAATAGTATAACAATGACAAGACCGAGTTGTTGAACACTCGGGGAACTATTATGATTTAGTATGTCAAATTTAACTATCAGGTTAACCCATAACACGATAATTAATAAAATAAAGGGGTTTGTTGGAATTATCACCAAACTACTAATAATTCTAACTAAACTAAGGATCTAAGACAATATTAGAAACACTAAAATTGGAGTTAAGATTTAAAACAATGATAATGACGATGTTTCCACTTAGATTTCGATTTCCCCTAATGTGTCTAATTGATTTCAATGAAGTGAAATGGTTTTTGTCAAGTTATTCACCAATTTCTAATGTGATTATATCTTTTGATCCAATTGCAATCATATAATCTTAAAGATGCTAGCATATTGATCCTATAATTAACAAACTTGAATATTAGTCTCTTAGTTTGTATCATGTAAGATTTAATATTTAAACGTCTCTATGGTCATAAGATCTTATCAATTCCAAAAGATTGTCCAATCAAGAAATTTTCGCACACCTTAAAGTTTTATTTATACTTTCTATTTGACTTGGCCTACTTCTCTCTCATTAGATCAAGTACGTAAGGGAAGACTCTGTGTACTAACTTTCTCTTCTTCCTTCTTCTTTGAAATTCCTTGCCATTTCCCTTTTAATAATCTAACTCATTGATTTGTTTCATGAGTTCTAGCCCTACATACATGAGTTCAACATTAATAACACATATTATAATACTCTAAATAGGAAGTAGAATGCCAGAAACAAGTCAAAAGGGTTTACCTTAATTTTTAGGCTATTCTAGACCATCTTAAGGCCAATGTCGGACTGCTTTAATATATTCTTGACATCCGGTCATAGAAAAATGATAGTGTACATGCAGATGTAGTTCTAAATAGCACAAATAATGTTTGAAAAAAGTCCAAGAATGTTGTATTTGATTTTGTAGGCTTGTGAGACAAAAATAAGTCAAAGTGGGTTGTTTCCTTTGTTCTAGACCTCCACACATGATAAGAGGTGTTAAAGAAATCAAGTATTAGTCTTAAAAAAGAAGGTGTGCAACATGTCCAATAGTCCAACAATAGTCCTGAGCCTGTCTTACACCCCCTGCTATATTGTGTTTTCAAGTGGCTAAGGGCTACCGTTGGCCCGAATAACTGAAACATCGAGTCCACCAGTTGCGGAGCCACATGGGGCGACGTGGGTACAGTAGCATCCCCAAAAGATAAAAATTCTATAAGTTATATGTATTAAAATTTTATACTATGAACTTTCAATACATGGCCACAAAAGGCCCACATCAATTCGCGAATTACTATTGTGAATCATGATTTTGGATTTGTGGCTTTATTCACTTGCCAAATCCTCCTATTCCTTTTAAATGTGACATTCATATCAATTGCGAATCGTAATTGTGGAGTTGTGGCTTTATTAAATTGTTGATCTTTAGGTATGTTTTTTTGTTTTGTTATAAGTAGATGTTTATTGTTTAAGACCTTAGAAAAATTTAATTATCAAGTTAGAGTTGGATTTGTTTAATAAGGTTGTCATGTTAAAGCTATATTTTACAAATCGTATTTTGATTTTCGACTATGTTTGTATCCCGGTATTTCTGGATCCGCCACTGGAGTCCACAATCTCCTTTCTTTCTTGAAAACCCTAGTCGATACCTTCTCTTCTATATGTATTTTCTACCGATACCGGGAGGGGGAGGAGAAAAGCTAAAAATGTCAAAAAAGATGGTATTCAGGGCTATTTCCAGAGTTTGACAAGAATGGTCCCTGAGTTTCTTGCTTAATCCCAGCGCTCACATTTCATATTTGGTTTACAATATTATCACAATATTATACTCATTTACCCATTTATTATTATTTATTATGATTTGCATTTTTAAATAATTTATCAAATTATGTTATTATTTATTATTATTATTATCATTATTATTTATCAATGCAATTTAAATTTATACGCGTCTAATTTCTCTTACTAAAAATCACAAGTGTTACAATTAACTGCCTGACTTTTTTTTCCTGAGTCTCTCTGTTGGGTTTTTTCGGTGGCCTTCATCATTTCAAAAATATAATTTGTCATCTTATGTGGATGTAGTCAACCACGATAGAAATTTGGACCATCTGAGCCAATATCTTGAAATAAAAGCATCATTTGTCTGCAATATCAACTACTATTTTCGTAGGAGGATGAAACTAATTTTCCTTTCACAGAGTGCTTGTAAACTGTGGAGTATTTAATTTATAGAAGAGTGAATCTATTAATGAAAGGTTTTGTGTCAATAAGGTTAATGTTTTAACATTCTTATATATACAACTGCAGTTAGGTGGACTTAAATTTTGAAATAATATCCTAGAATACAATAATAGTCGAAATATCATATTCCGGATCACGTCATATATAATCATGTAGACATTTCTTACAATCCAAAACAAAGGGAAAATGACTTATAAGGGTAACCATGTTTTAAAAGTGTTCACAAAATACCATTCACGTTTAAAGTGTTCAAAAAATACCATCGAATTATACCCTCTGTACATATTATACCATCTAACTTTACGTGGTGTTCACAATTCACCCTCAGGTCACCGGCTATAGCAGGTAAGTTATTAATGTTCCCGGTTAAATGTTTAGGTGGAAAAAAAACACATGACGGGGCAATTACCGGGAACATTAATAACTTACCTGCTATAGCCGGTGACCTGAGGGTGAATTGTGAACACCACGTAAAGTTAGATGGTATAATATGTACAGAGGGTATAATTCGATGGTATTTTTTGAACACTTTAAACGTGGATGGTATTTTGTGAACACTTTTGAAACATGGTTACCCTTATAAGTCATTTTCCCCAAAACAAAAGACAAAAGTCCAAAAGAAATCATTCAAGATAGAGTTATAAATTTTAAAAAACTAAAAAACCTTGATCATTCGATTTATTATCGATTTATTAGATCATTCGTAGTCCCTTTAGTCAATAACCCAACATCAAATCAAAGTATCAAACTATAAATTTTGATATTGACTACTATAAATAATCTAATAATAACTATGTATAACAAAAGATAGGAAGAGTGTACACAAAGTAGAGAAACGTGATGATAGCATATGCGAAGAATAAAAGCCCAATACGTATTCTGTGCTTAAAAATCAAAATAAACAAATGAAATATGATAGCTAAATGGAAAAACAAGAAAATAAAACAGCATACGAATGAAGGCCACACGTTTCAGTCATCAATGCCAAATCATCTCAAAACCACTCAAAAACCCTTCAGGAAGAAGTTATATAGTAAGACCCCGCAATTGCAATTGCAATGCCCAACATAGTCAACATAACGGAGACACATTTCTAGCCCTTTATCCTCTTCCAACTACTCCACCAACAACAACTAACTATGACAACGCCGAACAATCCACCACAAGCCACGCCGCCACCGTTCTTCTGGGGTGATGCGCCGGAGGAAGAATACTACAAATCACAAGGCGTCCGTAACTCCAAATCCTACTTCGAAACACCTAACGGCAAAATCTTCACTCAGTCATGGCTTCCATTAGATGAAGACCAACCACCCAAGGCCGTCGTCTTTATGACCCACGGATACGGAGGCGACGTCAGCTGGTGTTTCCAGGAGATCTGCATTGCGTACGCCAAGTGGGGATATGCCGTCTTCGGCGCCGACCTCCTTGGTCACGGTGGCTCCGACGGACTCCCTGGATACATCGGAGACTTTGATAAAGCAGCCGCAACTTCACTATCATACTTCGTTAGTGTTCGCCGGAGCGAACAGTACCGTAATCTCCCCGCGTTCCTTTTCGGGCAATCGATGGGGGGACTAATCACCATGCTTATGTACTTTCAATCGGATCCCGACATGTGGTCCGGCTTAATCTTGGCGTCCCCCCTTTTGATCATACCCGATGTCATGATTCCGTCCAAGGTAAACTTCAATTTCAATTTCAAATTTTATTCCGTTTTCCACAGATCCCAGATCTACACTTGATTAATTGTTCAATTACAATCTCTGATCCAATTTCAACTATCGTGATTTCTCAATTGAAGTTACATTTGACAATGTACGGACTACTATTCGGACTCGCGGATACGTGGGCTGCGATGCCGATGCGTCCACGAGCAAA
This sequence comes from Cichorium intybus, assembly GCA_023525715.1. NCBI lineage: Eukaryota > Viridiplantae > Streptophyta > Magnoliopsida > Asterales > Asteraceae > Cichorium > Cichorium intybus. The sequence continues at coordinate 38,642,253 of CM042009.1, forward strand.
TGGGATCCGGGATCCCGAGAAACAGAAGCTAATAGCAATGAACCCAAAACGATATGCCGGAAAACCGAGGGTGGGAACGATGAGAGAGGTCGTGAGGTGTACAAATTACGTCCGGAACAACTTCGAGAAGGTGACGGTGCCATTTTTTGTTGCACATGGAACAGATGACGGAATGGCAAGCCACACAGGTGCAGAGATGTTGTACGAAAAGGCTGCGACTCCAAAAGAGGACAAGGAGTTGAAGCTCTATGAAGGAATGTACCACTCGTTGATTCAAGGGGAACCCGATGATGCTGCTGCCCTTGTTTTGGGAGACATGAAAGCTTGGATTGATGAGAAAGCTCACAAGTTTGGCCCTAAATGTAATACTAATTAATGTTTTTCTTCTTAAAAACCCTCTTAATAAATAAGAAGTTAAATGGTTTTCAAGTTTGAATGTTGTATTTTAGTACAAGAACTTGATACGTATGGAGTGATTTGTGAGATATAAATGAGTTTTCCTTTTAAAGCTACCATATTTGTTTGTTTTAGGCGGATTATAATTTTGTGAAAGAACTTACGTTTTATGAAAACTAACGGTAACAAATATGATGGTTTCGTTGTACCTTATTGTTACTGATGGGGTTATGTTATACAATAGTTTCACTTAAATGTGATTCGTTTATGTGTTTTATAGGTTTTGGGAGAAATTTGGAACAATCCGGCGAAAAACAAAGACAATATGTTACGAAGGTGACCGCCGTCAGTTCATTCATCGGAACAGGATGTTCAAGAGTCCGACCGGTATGTCCATACGATAAAAGCCAAATGTTTTTAAAGTACCGGGCACTTCCCAACGTAGCCACGTGTCCTATGACCCCACGGGTACGGTTAGCACTTACAACCACAATGGCCATCATGAATTTCAGACTTATCCGTTGGTGAATATCTCGATGAAAATCGTCCCAATCTATAAATACGCATGAGAGGTCGACCATTAAATGATGTAACCATCCATAGCATTTACTCCGAAAATTAGGTTAATTAAACGTGTTCTTTATCAACGATTCTAAGAGATGTCGGCTGAGCATCCAGTGATTATCTCTCAAAAATACCGTTAATAGGATAAAATTATTATTATTTATGTATGTACAACTTTTGACTATTAACTGTTTGGAGTTAATATTATGGGATTCTCCATAAGACAGGACCATAGACATGAGTCACATGACATGCACTGCACCTAAGTTCAATTTGATCGAGGAGCTAAGACAATTTGTAGTCAAATTTTGGATATTGGCGAAAGTGCGGTCACTTTCATATTAATTCTTTGATCATGTATATATTATCTTCGTTACAGATTGGGAGAATTTAGTTTTGATGCTTTGTAGATGTGGGATACTGGGTGTTTTTTTACATGTGTTCTTTGACTTGAATTCCGTTTAAATTCTTGTTTACAAATTCACTTTTTACAATTGCTTCTACTATTTACTACTTCAAACATAACATTTTGTTTGAAACTGCTGGATTTTATAAAACAACTAGCAAGAAACTAGCAAAATAATGAATGAACTACAAATTTAAAGTTAGAATTGAGTTTTATAACCACGCAACCCAACTAAGAGTAACTTTATAATATATGTGAATGAACCGATTAAACGAAAATGAAATTGTAGAAACTATATTTGCATAAATGTACGAAAAGAACATAATGATTAGAAAAAGGTCGAGACCCTGCTTCACATGTTATCCTTAAAACAAATTCACTTAGTACCGAGTGTTTGTTTTCCAAGATACAACTATTATATATGGTTTTTCAAGACCGCAAAAACTTAGCTAAACCCGATTTTACATTAGATACAACAAATTTCAAGACCGCAAAAACTTAGCTAAACCCGATTTTACATTAGATACAACAAAAAAACGATAAGACATAAATCGAATAGAGAAGTTTCAGTTGCATTTCTTGTTTTTTAATGCGTCACACGAAACCTCTTTTTATACAAACAACTTGTAACCGAAATATAGGACTAACATGTAACTAGTGAGAATTAATTAAAGAAATTTATCACAAGGTTAAAACTATTTTTTTATTAGTTTGGTAATTAATGCATGTTTATAACTATTCTGTCGTTTGTAAATAATCAACATATGTCTCACATGATTCTCCAGACCTATTTAAGTTATCATTGTTGTGTCCGTTATGATCACAGACACTTGCTTGATTGTGTAAGAGATTTTAGGAATTTGCCACATATAGTTCCCTTTGAAGCAAGTCCACTTCACTCTCACATATGTGATTCTAACATAATCATTAAAAGCTAATGCTTATGATTTTCAATTTATTATCAACGACTATAAGCTTAACATGTATCACTGTATGTTTTAAGAATGGGTGGATGTTGACCCCCACATTGATTTACAAATGTTATACGTCATTAGGTTGTCGCAATAAACCTATATCTTGGGATCTCCAGTTAACTAGGTTGGGTTTTCTTTCACAATAACTTATTCATTCATGGATATTAGTCTCATTCCTCTTGATGATCGTGTAACTGACTCCCTGTTTAACTCTTTGGCTAGCGGATCCGCAATATTATCTTTGGACCTTACATAGTCGATAGAAATAACATCAGTAGACAGTAGTTGTCTAATGGTGTTGTGTCTTAGATGTATGTTTCTAGACTTACCATCATACATAATACTATGCGCTAATCCGATCGCCGATTGACTATAACAATGGATAAAGATTGCAAAAATTGGTTTAGGCCACCACAAAATATCCACCAAGATATGATGTAGCCACTCAGGTTTTTCCCCACTTTTATCAAGTACTATAAATTCAGATTCCATGGTGTATTTCTCTGACTATTTTCTTTGAGGACTTCCATAATATAGCTCCACCACTAAGCGTGAATAAAAAATCACTAGTTAATTTGGAATATTTTATGGCAGATATCCAATTTGCATTACTCTACCCTTCAATTACCTTTGGATATCTTGTATAGAACCCATAAGTGTGAGTATACCTCAAGTACCGTAACACTCTTATAATACTCTTCCAATGTTCATCACTTGTATTACTTGTGTATCTACTTAGTCTGCTTGTTACAAAAGCTAAGTCATGTCTGGTGCAACTAATGAGGTACATCAGTATGCCAATAAATTTTGCATATTCTATTTATGCAACTCCTTTACCTTTGTGTTTTAGTCGGGTGATGACTTGTATCAATTGGTGTTAAATACATTAGAATCACCATAATTGAAATTCTCAAGAATTTTTTCCACATAATGGGTTTGACTTAATATAACAGTATTTTGGGACCTCATGATCTTGCTCCAAGGATTACATCAGCCAAACCAATATCTTTCATGTCAAATATTTCCTTTAACTTTTTTTAGTTGATTGAATCATTTTATCGATGCTAATAATAATATGCATGTCATCAACATAAAGGCGCAAGATAATATAACCATCACTTGTGTTTTTAACATAAACACACTTGTCACATTTGTTAATCTTGTATCCAATTCTAACATCACATGGTCAAACTTTTGATACCATTGTTCTGGGGCTTGTTTCAACCCATATAACCACTTCATGAGTTTGCAAACCTTGAATTCTTGTACCAAGGCAACATACCTTTATGGTTGTCTCATGTAGATTTCTTCTTTTAAATCTCCATTTAAGAAAATTGTTTTAACATCCATTTGATGTATTTCCAAATTTCTGATAGATGTTATGGTAGGTTCCAATCTAATAAATGCTATATGTGTCACATGAGAATACGTGCCAAAGTAATAAGGCTACTTTTATGTTTGTACCCTTTGATCACTAGTCTGACCTTGTACTTGTCAATGGATCAATTTTGATTTTATTTTCCTCTTGAATATCTATTTATAGCCTAGTGTAATCATCCTGGAGGTAAAACTACTAGCTTCCATGTGTTATTTTGCATGATGGAATCTATATCGCTTTTAATTGCCCTAGTCTATTGAGATCCTTAAGATGAAATGACAAAAGTTTAGGTTCTTTCTCGACCATATAAGTATAAAAGTAATCACCAAATGATTTCTTTATTTGTGCCCTTTTACCTCATCCAGGCTTTATTTATTCCTTAATTTCTTCTTCATGTCAAAATTTATTATACTAGATTGTTCTTGCAGGTCTTGTCTCTTGTTTATTAGGATACAAAAATACATTTTCGAGGAACGATGCATTTGTTGATTCCATTATTGTGCCTTTGTGCATATGTAATCAATAGTCTTGGTACATATCTTTATGATTGTGGGCAAGTACCATGACCTTTTCAAGACTCACCTACACTCAAAGGTATTTGTAAGATGGGTTTATCCATGACCATAACTGTTTTCTTATGGGTGCCTTATTAAAAAGGCAATCAAATGACAATACAGCTTCCCCCTCACATAGACCGGGCAATCCAAAGCTTATCAACATGGCATTTATCATCTCTTTTAAAGTGCAATTTTTCCTTTCCACGATGCCATTTTGTTATGGTGAATAAGGTGCACTAAACTCATGTCTAATACCATGTCCTGCACAAAATTCTCCAAATGATGATACATACTCACCTCCACCGTCCCTTCTTTTTACTTTAATGTTTTGTTGAGTTGATTCTCAATTTATTTGTTATACACTTTAAACTTGTCTATCACCTCACATTCACATTTAACTAAATAGACATAACATACTTTAGTATAATCATCAATAAAAGTGATAAATTACTTATTTCCATCTCTAGATGGATTTGACTTCATATAACACACATCTCTGTGAATTAAGCCAGTGGTTTCAATAGTCCTCTTAATGAATGTGAACGATTGTCGTGTCAATTTTTATCAACATGTTGATTTTGAGTTAATATGAAAATGAGGTATGTGTTTAAGTTTGATTAACTATCTTAAATAGTCAAAGTTAACATGCCTGAGTCTAACATGCCACATATTAGAAGACTCAAGCAAGTGAGCGGAAGAGTTATTCATATTATTGAATATTTGGCTTAATAGTCATTACACGAAGTTTAAATATTCCAACATTCGCATATGCCTTGCTTACAAGCATACCTATTTTGGTTAATACAAACTTATGAGACTCAAACACCAACAGAAATTTATGATTCTTCAACAATCACCCAAAGCCTATATTCTTCCTAATCTTTGGAAAGTACAACACATCATTTAGAGTCAACATTTTTCCGGACACCATCATCAAAAATAACGATGTAACCGATTCCAGAACTGAAAAAGCCGAAGACCGAATAAGCTCTATGTAGGAGTCTGGAAACCGGACCGGATGTGTGTTACCGGTTTCGGTTCCGGGTACGAGCCGATTATACCAGGTACCGAGACTTGATTGAACTATTAAAATCGGATTTGTGTGTAGAACTGGTTAAAAATGAAAAAAATCAGAACCAAATTTAATTTCAAAAAAAAAAAGTCAAGTCATCAAGTATACCAATAAACCATTAACCAAAAAAATCAGTGAATGTATAACCAAAAAGGCAATTAAATAGTATAAATTAAGTTTAAACAATGAACTCGTTTATGGAAATATATTCAGGCCTCAGACCAATAACAAAAAAGTTATGACGGTTTAAAGTTAAGTCATATTATGTTCAACGCTGAAAACAAAAAGGTAGCTTTGATACCCTCTGTTTGAAGGACCATAACTCAATGAATACATAACCAAAAAGGCATTTAAATAGTCTAAAATAAAGTTTAAACAGTGAAGTTAATGCTGGAAAAAATGTAGGTCAACCAGACCAATAAAAAAGAAGTCATGGTAGTTAAAAGTTATGTCATGTTCTGTCCAATGTTGAAAACAAAAAAGACAGCTTTGATACCTCTGTTTGAAGGGCTGCAACTCGGTGAATATAACCAAAAAATGCATTTAAATAGTCTAAAATTAAGTTTAAACAGTGAACTCGGTGTTGGAAAAAAGTCCAGGTCAATCATATCAATAACGAAGAAGTTATGATAGTTTAAAGTTAAGTGATTTAAATTCCTGATTCTTGTTATTTAGTCCCAAGAAAACCGATTAATATGGACACGAAATATGGTATACCCGTATACCGAGTTCGTCGAGCCTTTCCTTTAATGGTTTGGGGAAGCATTCCCTTATCTGAACTTGGCGGGCATTCTTTCCAACCTGACTCAAATACAAATAGGAGGTGGGTTTGTTTGGTTTGAACATAGGCTCAAACATTATTTGAAGGGTCCTAGCTACGCCATGCGTTCAATAAAATATCTGGAAAGGAAAGCAGCAGGGATGACAAAAAGAGAGCGCTTTCCTGCACTGAAAAAAAAAGGACCTAAGAGAAGAGCGTCTTCTCTTAGCTTTCTTCCCCCCGCGCCCGCCGCCGTCCGGCCCGCGTTAGAGGGGAAGAAAAGATTCATTGTGGTAACAGGAACCGAACCGAACTCCTCATGGCCGGTTCTAACCGATACCAGTTCCGGTTTGGATTTCTGGTCGAAACGCTCGTCCCTAACTACCACTATCTTTTCGAACGGCCTGTTTCAAACTGTAAAACGGTTACTCGAAATTAGTTTCTGAAAACAATACTAATACCTAAAATTCGAAAATCTATTCTAGACAACTGTTTACGAAAATCTCTTTTAGAAAATCAGATACTTGAGAAAACTTAAAACTATTTAAAAAAAAACTGATATTTTAAAACTAATTTTGAAATCTTAAATGCCGTCTTTTAGAAAATAGAAATCGTTTTCCACCAAAACTTCTAAAGATGATGTCTTTTTAGAAAATCCAAGCTGTTTTTCAACCGAAAAACTTTTAAAAAGCCGCTATTTGTTTGGAAATGCAATACAATTTTTTCAGCAAAAAGTGTTAAAAGGGGGTTTTTTTTTCTCTCCAGAAAATGATGCTTGTTTTTAGTAAAATAGCTGTTAAAATGTTGCATTTTAGAAAACGATGCATCTTTAAGCAAAACTGCTAAAGTGGTTGTTCTTGAAAAACGATATTGTTTTTCAACAAAAGAAAAGACTATTAAAATTGATTGTATTTCAGAATATTAAAGGTGTTTTTCAATAAAATGTTCTTTTTCAAAATTTGAAATGGTTTTTTAGAAAAAATGTCAAAACTGTATATTTTTTTCCTGTTGTTTAACCGAACTAAACAAGACAAAAAACTATTTTTTTCCTTTTTATCTAATGTTTTCAAAATCAAGCAACAAGGGAAAAAGTCGACGCTTTAATCTATGTTTGTTTCATACAAATGAATTTGTTTTCAAGATTATACGAACGATATTTGCATAAATGTACGAAAAAACAAAATGATTAAAATAATGTCAATGCCCGTGTTTAACACGATGTCCTTAAACCAATTCACTTACTAATGGGTGTTTGTTTCTCATGATACAATAGCTAGAGGTAATTATTCAAAACCAATAAAACCTAGTTAAGCCCTGTTTTACCTTGGATGCAACAAGAAAACAATAAGATAGAAGTAGACGAGAGGAGATTTTGAGTTACATTTCTTGTTTTTTAATCTGTCACACAAAGCCTCTATTTATATAAGAATATTTTCATTCGCCTACATATGTGGAAGGAACTAAAACTCAATAAAAAAAGTCTATATGAGTTCATCAAACTATCCAACTTTACTTAGTAATTTTTCATTCATTATTAGTCCGTCTTGGACATATGATACACCAAAATGTTGGTATCACATAGGAGAACACAAATATGTAACCATATAGCCAATTCTAAAGTATACAGTTGAATAATTGTGTTAAAAAAATGGGAAACCCCCATTTTTGAAAATTGGTTAAACTAACTTTTCCAACATAAGCAATATATTAAAAAAAATCAAATTTCTAAAGAATTTATTAGATTCAAACACCAAAGGATTGCAACTCACTAGTTCATCATTATACAAACTACTTCCGATGTCGCACGTTTCATGATAGACATTCTATGTGTCAATCCATGCAAACAAGTCCTTAGGGAAATCAAAACTCGGAAGCAGCAAATCTAGCCAACATCCCACATGTTCCCATGACTGCTCTGCAACCTCAGAAAGAAATAAATTTTAACGTATTCAATATTATCATCACAATAGGGGCACCTAATCGAGTCCAAATCAATACCTATAGCCACCAAATTTGATCTAGTAGGGATCCAATTAAGTAACACACTCTAAACAAAGATGTTAACCTTTTCTATGGACATATACATTCCATCCATTAGACGCAATACCCAACATCATGAGCACTTCATGAATATATGCTTTAGTGGAACTAATAGAAAAATATTCTGACACGTCTAAATCCCACACATATTTATCCTAAACTTTCCAAATAAACATGTGAAGAAACCAATTGCATCAAGTTAATAAATTGGGTACCTTCGGCCACACCCTTTACTGGCATCGAATCCGGTAGTTTTGACCAATTGATAAATATTTCAACCAACACTCCTTATTAATTTCCAGCAAAAACAATCTAGGAAATCGATACTTAGGCTGTGTTTGATAGCCTCTTAATCTGAATGATTAAGAGGCTCTGAATGAATAAGAGCGTTTGATTCGTAAATTTATCACATCTGAATGAGTAAGAGCCTCTTAATGGCATCTGAACCATTAAGGGCTAGGGACAAGTCTGAATGAGTAAGAGCCTGTAAATGAGTTCAGACCTCTGAATGGTTCATATGCTACCAAACACAGCCTTAAGCGGTACATCACAAATCCAAATATCCTCCTAGAATCAAGTAAGCAAGCCATCACCAACACGCTTTTTAAGTGTCAGAAGAGAAATCATATATTTGTCGTGTAACTGATTAATAGACCTAACAATTTTTGACGAATGAACAAATCTTTCAACCAACATTCCTTAAATTTTCATCAAAACAATCTAGGAAACTTTTCCATGAGTGGTACATTGCCAATCCAAATATCCATCCAGAATCAAGTAAGCGAGCTATCACTAACATGATTTTTAAGAGTAGAGAGAGGGAAAATACATTTGTCATGTAACAGGTTAATAGACCCAACAACTTTTGACCAAATGCAAATCCATTTAAGATCTTCACCATTAGGACTCAAGACTCCACCAAGACCATGAAAAGTTATTATAGCTTTAACTCAAAAAACATCACACTAGTTAAAAAATCTCTAGCCCCACTTTTGTAAAACCGACTCCCACATCAATACCACTTTTATCCTTGGAAGCTAAAATAGTTACTTATTCCACCTTCCTAGAGAAAGAGCATCATCCACATAAAACAAATGTGAAATCGACAAATCTTCACTCTCAACATCAATATCTTAGAAATACCCATTACAACATGTAACCCTCCATAGCTATAATAATCAGAAAAGGCAATAACCATTCTCATTTTCTCAAACCTCAATGAAGCGAGAACTCCAACATAGGGATTCTATTTACTAAAATGAAAGACAAGGCTTCACCCATCTATTCCATTTCAGCCTAAAACCCAACAAATTAAAACTTACTCAGACCAATCCCAACTTAAAGAGCATACACTTTCTCTAAGTCCACATCAAACACCAAATAACTTTTTCATCCTTTTTATACCAATAAAATTTTTTGTTCACCCTTAGAGGCTTGTCAAGGGTCTGAATACCTTTAACAAAAGCATCGTTGGGGCTCCCGATACTTCCTACCACCCAAGTCAATCTATTAATTAAGAGTTTAGAAATAATTTATAGACAAAATTGCAAATTAGGTCACTGTGACATGTAAAAAATTGCCCAAAAAGTTTTGAACTAATACTACCGGTCCAAAATGAGTTTTTGTTGTGGATTTGGTCCTAATATTTTTAAAATGACTTGAAAAATACTATTTTGTCCTTAATTTTTTTTTTCATTTTTTTTACATTTTAATGATTTAATAAAAAAACAAAAATTGAATAACAACTTACCCCACCCCCTCCCTCTCATCGTTCGATCAAAGGGTAAAGAGATCAACGCCACAATCACCTCCCACCGCCGTCTTCTTCTCTAGAGATCCATCCTTCATCATCCTGCCGTTCTTAAATTTTAACATGTATTGTCTTGAATTTGGAATTTTAGATTATCAACATCAATGGAAAATTTCCTGGCCATACCATAAATTCAACTACTAACAACAATGTTGTTGTCGATGTGAGGAACAAGCTAGACGAAAATCTCCTCATTACTTGGTAAGATCTGCTTTCATTGTTCTTAAGTTCTATCATCGATAAATGATGAATCACTTTGCGTTTATAGCTGGAACGTTGGTAGCGCCATGAAGTGAACCGTTTTTCCCAAGACAACCCGTTTCTTGACCGGATATTGATTGAGGATCTGACCCATTTTCCCCAAGCGAGACCACCCCATGAACTGCAAGAGAGATCTGATGAGATTGATATTGATGTTGAATATTGTGATGCTGCTAATGATGAAGAAGTAGATGGTGATTTGAAGGTTGCAGGTTGCTAATGATGAAGAAGTAGAGGGTGCTAAGTATCATGTCGGAAACGCAACTGGGGTGGGGTTGCAGGTTCAGGTTGCTTCTTCATCGCCGGAGATAAAGGTAGCCGGAAGTAGAAGGTTCGGTCGGAGAAGGATTTGGATCGTAGTTTTGAGCTATATATATATATATATATATATATATATATATATATATATATATATATATATATATATATATATATATATATTATGGGCCAATATTTAGGTGGGTTAAGTTTTTGGGCTCATTTGATTAAATAGATTTATTTATGACTTAAGTGGCGGGCGGATTAAATGATCCATATTATTACTCTATTAATTAATTGCCGTCATTTCCGGGAATGTTGTGTATTTTTTTTTTCCATGTTGTGTCACGCGGTTTGGAATTTGTATTAGGATCCACTAATTCGGGTTTGGATCTGGGCATAAGTCGGATCTTTTGTGTTTGAGTCACACGTGTTGTCTTCCGCTTCCACCGAATGTGTTTTCAGCTCCTGGATTTACCGTCTTCTGCACCGCCTTCTTCACTCTTCGTTGCTTCAAGACCCAGTGTCTTCCTCCGACTCCTCCACCTTTGCGGTGGGAAAGCGATGGCGCTCCTGATTTCGTCAAGCTTTGCATGTCGGCGGTTTTAGCTTATCTCTGATCGGAGTACTGCTATTGTTGATCTCGCAGGTAAATAACTTAATCGATACAATTTTGTGAAAGCCATCAGGTGTACGTATTCTGCCTCTGTAATCTTAATCAGCACGACTTCAACTTCAAGTCTGTGATTCTTCAATCTGCATCGATATGGATGAGTTGCTTAAACAGAATCAAGAGATTCAATAAAGCCCAGATGAAGTTTCATCGCAAAACTGGTATGCTTTTTGATTCCGTCAGTGAACACACTCTATTTTTTTTATTCTTATTTTTCCCTCATCCCTACGCTTCAAATTCTTATTTCTTTCTGATTCGACTATCATCACTGGATTTTGTGACTCTGTTCAATTGTAGTTCCTATGTGCATGTGTGGTGTATTTCAATTAAGCTCAATCTCGACTTCCCCGATCTACAATTTGATTATCACCGATGACTGACCTGCAACTGCAAGATTGGACTCCAGGTATTTGATAAAATGCCTGTGAGAAGTTCTTAAAAAGGTTCCACCTAAAATTTACATGTAGTAAGAAAATCAATGTATGGCTTTGTATATGAGTACATTTACTAAGAAAATCACTGCATATATCACATAAAGGTACTGTTATGACGGGGGTACCAGAGTTGGGAAGAGATTTTGACATCAAGTGCTGCTAACAGGACCAAAGATGTCAAATTTTTGCTTATGAATCTGGCAAGTACTAAACACTGATTCTTTGATTTTATTTTGAGTTTGCAGTTTTGAAAATTTAGACGCATATATAATACAGTTAACTGAAATCCAATATGTGAGGCTTGATTTTGATTTGTTTTCTTACTGATCATTCTACTTATAGTTGTTCTTTTTAATGATTTCAGGATTCCTCGTGGCTCTTAGTTTCTGCCCTTTGGTCTGTAAGGTTAGTCTTCAATCCTCTTTTTTTATACCATCGTATTGCAGTTTCTTAGAAAGGTTAATGCCTTTTCTTAATTGTTGTGTTCGTCGGTTGTTTCAATTAGATAGTTTAGATTAAATTCCATAGAGTTCATACATTAACAAAGTGTTAAGTTGAAAAGGGTTTAAAGGGGAATCAATTTATGGTGACCATCCAAATCAATTTTATTGATATTGGGTGGAGAAATTGCGTTTCACAGTTGGTAACCCTTATTTTTAAAGTAACTTTATTCAGTCAACAAGTATTACCCATTTGGTTGTTTGCTACTGAAATTAGTAAATGGGTCTTCCATGAAAGAGGCTATTTGAAGGTAGAATATTCTTCGTGTTTTTTACTTTGGACATTATTACCCTTTGATGTATAAAGTATAGTTCATTAAAAACCGTTATGAATCTTTTTTTTAAATATGAACAGGCTGTGAATGTTAGACACCACAGAGTTGGTGAGACTGATGAACCTGCCAGTTACAGGATCAATGATGAGCTGGTAATTTTTTATATATATTTTTTATGAATGACTGAAATACCCTTCCTAAAACCTTTGATATTTTTCAGGAATATTTGGTAGAAATCTATGAATGGTCTGGATCAAATTGGGAACCATATGTTGCAAATGATGTTCAAGTCCAATTTTACATGATGAGTCCCTACGTATTGAAGACAATGTCCACCGATAAAAAGGTTTTTAATTTTTTATTCAATTTCATAATTTATCTTTCTTCAAGGTTTTTAACTTTTCTAATTTCTTTTTTTTTTAATTTTATTTTCAGGGTTTATATCTTGCATCCTTTAAGGTGCCAGATGTGTAAGGTGTTTTCCAATTTAAAGTTGAATATCAAAGGCTTTGGTACACTAGCTTGTCACTTGCAAAACAGGTAAATTACTAAATAATTAATTACCTTTTTTATTTTTTTCACCCATTAAGTAAAAAAAATATGCTTACAATGTGATTGATAATTTGATATGTACACTTTCAGATTCCAGTTCGCCCTTTCAGACACAATGAATATGAGAGGTTTATATCAACAGCTTTTCCATATTACAGAGTATCATTTTCTACGGTATTTTTTTTAATTTTATTATAATTTTGTTAAATATGAAGATGGTAAGGGCAAAAATGGAATTTTAACAAAATCTTTTATAGCATTGTAGTTCCAATTTTTTTCTGACTTTCACATCCGGGCTTAGAATGAAATTGCCACCGAAGTAATACCGATTACTTACGATAGGTAGTTCGCTGAAGACGCAGGAGCTGTACGTCGTCGTTTTTTTGGCGCGTTACTTGAATCTGTTCACCGCCTTCATCTTTAATTTTGGGAAAACGATCATTATATGGTTTTTGTTTCTCTTTTCAGGTTACTGGTGTAGCAAGGATTGGAATTAGAGTGGATGTGGTGAAGGTAATTTATCCCTCTTAATCCGATTAAGCTTCTCTCACATCTCTCCCAACCACCCAATTTTATTGCTTTCTATGTGTTTCGGTCTAAAAGTTCCTAATTGAGTGTTTTATAGGATGTATGCCCTATTATTAAGCACATCCTCCTTCTGGACTCTAAAGGAAGGCGTGTGGCAGTAAAATATTATACAGATGAATGGCCAACTAATAGTGACAAATTAGCATTTGAAAGCTCATCTTTAGTAAAACACTAAAGACCAATGCAAGGACTGAAGGTACGGATTTTAACTTCCATCATTCACAATTATTGCCAAGATGCTTTCACCTACATCAAATCAACATGATTTCTTTCTCATTTTGGTGTATTTATTTAAACAGCGGAGATAGTGATGTTTGAGAATTATGTTGATAGTTGCATTTTATTACTTCTTTTTATAGTTTATTTTAGCATCGTTACATTTGTTTTTATTTTGCTTGCGTGTTTTATTCTTGTTATTTTCATTTCTTGGTTATTTCGGATACTTTCGTAGTTTTATGTTTAATTCGCAGGAATTACGGATGCGGAACGGAACGAATCGGATAACGAGCGAGTAAAACGGACTAATGTGACGTAATTGGACCTCCTAACATTTTGGGCTAGACAGTCGTGGGCTCGATGTGGACTTAACTTGGATTTGGCCCGATGTTGGATTAAATGGAAGAAGCCCAAAGAGAAAACTCGACCGACCATTCTCATGCAAAAGCATGTTGTGCGGCCGAACAAACCGAATTCCAAAAAAATTGTGCGATCGAACTAAAGCAAGAACAAACAATGTCGTACGATTGAGTGTCCATGCATAAAGCCATGTTGTGCGGCCGAGCATTTGAAAAGCCATGTTGTGCGGCCGAGCATTTGAAAAGCAATAGCAAAAAGAGAAATGGAGAAAGTCATGCGATCGAGCAATAATGGATTTGAAGCAAAAAAATCAAAGTGTGCTGGCCGCACACTTTTGTGAGCAAATTTTGCTCTGCCCGCACACTAATTCAAATCTCAATCAGAAGGTCTGTTCTTTCCGTTTCATTTTTGTGCGGCCAGTTCATTTTAGTGAAGGAATTTTTATGCGGCCGAGCAAAAGAGAATGAAGGACATTTTGGTAATTGAGAAAGGGGTTTTATCTTAGGGTTTTTACCCTCATTTTTCGACAGTCCGAACTTTTGACAGACGACGGCGAGGCTTTCGAAGAAGGCTTGAGAGCTTGGGAGAAAGACTTGTGATTCAAGATAAAATCAAAGTTTTTAACTTTGATTTTTATGTTTGGTATTTCTTTCTTTTATTCTTGCTTAATTATGTGTAACTAAAACTTTACATAGTTAGCGTTGGGTGAAATCTCTTGGATGATTTTCTAGTTTGAATGGTTCTTGAATCTTTGTTAAATTCATGATTGAAACTTTGTTCTAATTATCATATTGTTAGATGCTTTGATTTCATGAGTCCAAGTATTTAATGATTATTGTTATTTGTTTTTAAGATTACGTAATTGATTTTAGAAACAAATTAGTAACAAATGATTTTTATGGGTGCTTATTATCTTATTTCAAAATCATGGAGTTTTAATCTTTAAGGTAGAAGTTAAGCTTTTAGCTTCCTTTAAATTTGGTGATTCTTAAAGTATAATGCTAGTCAATTTATTTAAACCAAATGCTTATTTGATTTATGACTTTGATTAAGAAGGATGTCATAGAGCTTTCTTGATGTCTATACAAACTAAGAAGAATCTAGATAACTCTAGCTTTAGAGTTGTTATAGCCATTTTGATTTGAGCAAAGATATTGCACCTAGAACCATAATGATAAACTAGTTAATTGATTCAAGAGATGGAACTCAATGCTAACTCATTTTCTCCCAATTTGTCAAATTACTATTTTCACAAATAGCAATCTACTTTACTATTTCTCTCTTTTTAGTCAACTTAGTTCAAAATTTTCAAAAACCCCCATTATTTACTTTATGTTGTTTTACAAATGACCTTTTTGAATTGATCGCATAGTTTTACAAATTGAACCAATCTCCGTGGATACGATCCCTTTACCGTTATACACAAATTTGTGTATTAGAAATAGGGTTTATTTTTGTTGGCCTCGACAACCACCAAATTTTGGCGTCGTTGCCGGGGATTGGTACTTTTAATCAGTTTGTTTTTCTATGCCCAGATCCCTTCGAACAGGTATATTGGAGTTCAATCCCGAAATCGAAAAAGAAGCAAGACGCTTGAGGAAGGAAACGAGGCTTCGAAAAGGTCAAAGTTCCGGTGCCACCGTGGCGTTGGGAAACCGATCCGATTCTTCAAGTGGGACGGATATTGAGACCGAGTCAAGCCCCGATACCCGACAAGAAATTCCCGAAACACCTCCCGAAATTATCCCAAACACAACTGATACACATCCCATAATCCTTGAACCACCCGTTCCGATAAACCCACCTCCAATGGCAGAAGACCGCAATCCCGAAAGAACCTTAAGACAAATGATGGAAACGAATGTCACTCAAACTCCCATTGGCATCCAATATCCAAATCTTGAACCCGGAATGGAATTAAAGTCCGGTTTAGTCCATCATCTTCCTACCTATCACGGGTTGGAAAATGAAAATCCTCACAAGCACTTGAAGATGTTCCATATAATTTGCTCGAGCATGAAACCGCAAGGTGCTACCGATGATCAAATCAAGTTAAGGGCATTCCTCTTTTCGTTGGTGGATCGAGCAAAAGATTGGTTGTTTTTCCTTCCACCGAGATCGGTAAACACATGGCCCCAAATGGCGAGAGCGTTTCTAGACAAGTTTTATCCCGCTACAAGAGCATCCGCACTTCGAAACGACATTTGTGGAATTCGCCAAGGCCAAAATGAAACACTTCATGACTATTGGGAACGATTTAATAGTCTTTGTGCAAATTGTCCCCAACATCAAATTCCCGAACAACTTCTCATCCAACACTTCTATGAAGGTTTGCTTCCCATTGAAAGGAGATTGGTTGATGCTTATAGTGGCGGTGACATCTTTAGCAAAACACCGCAACAAAGTAGAGAACTCATATCAACCATGGCCGCAAATTCATAACATTTTGGGCCCCGACAAGACATGCGTAGAGACCCACAACCACAAACGAAGGAAGTGAACGCATCGAACCTTGAAGCGAAGCTTGTCGAGTTGACTACCATTGTCCAACAATTCGTAAAAGGAAATAGTCAACATGTGTTGATGTGTGGTGTTTGTGCCAATGTGGGACATCATACGGATATGTGTCCTACTTTATATAAAGATGATGCACAAGTGAATGCGATGATGGGAGGACACCAAGGTCAACACCAAAGGCACTCGGATTATCATACATCTTATAATTCAAGTTGGAAGCCGAATCCCAACATGAGTTATGCGCCTCAACAACAACAACACTACCAACAAAGACCACAATACCAACCGCAATATCAACAACAACAACCCCAACGACAACCAAGTAGTTCCGAAATGTCGCTCGAAGACATTGTGAAATCATTGGCCACGAGTACTTATAAGTTCCAACAAGAGACAAAATCTAGCATTGCAAACCTAGAAGCTCAAATTGGCGATCTAGCATCATCCGTGAGCAAGTTGGAAGCTCGTGGTAGACTCCCTTCCCAAACCAAAAAGAATCCTAGAGAAACCGTCAATGCAATTTCTTTAAGGAATGGAAGGCAAGTTGGAGGAAATGAAACAAAGGGAACTAGTCAAGAAGAAGAAGAAAAGAAGATTGGGGTTGTTCCTAGCAAAGAGCCCATTGTTGATGAAAAAGTGGAGACGCCGAAAACACCAACACCAACACCAACGCCTCTAGTCATACCACCACCTTTCCCCTCGAGATTTGCCACTTCCAAGAAAAAAGAGGACGAAAAAGACATTATGAACATTCTTCGTAAAATAGAGATAAATATTCCTTTGTTAGACGCAATCCAACAAATTCCAAGATATGCTAAAATTTTGAAAGATCTTTGCACTAACAAGAGGAAGTTGAAAGGGAATGAGAAGATCTCTATGAGCGAAAATGTGTCCGCCGTCCTTCAAAGAAAAATACCGCCCAAATGCAAAGATCCGGGTATGTTTACCGTCCCATGCAAAATAGGGGACGTCACGATAAGTAGTGCCATGCTTGATTTGGGTGCTTCTATCAATGTCATGCCCTATTCGGTCTATAAGTCGCTTAATGTCGGTCATTTGAGCAAAACGGGTGTTGTAATTGAATTGGCGGATAAATCAAACATTTTTCCTAGAGGTGTGTTGGAGGATGTTCTAGTGCAAGTAAACCAATTGGTTTTTCCCGCGGATTTCTATGTTATTGATTTGGATGAGAAATACCCTTCCAAATCCGGTTTGATATTATTGGGAAGACCATTCTTGAGTACGGCTAGAACCATTATAGATGTCCATGGTGGTGCCTTGACTATAGAGTTTGATGGCGAGAAGATTGAGTTCAATATCAATAATGTCATGCGGTGCTCAAGTGATGTGTCACCCTTGTACTTCGTTGATAAGATTGAGCCCTTGGATCGACACCAAATTGATTTGAGTGTGGATAAATTGTCAAGAACGAGGGTGCGAAAAAGATTTGACAAAAGGAGTTTGAAACGGAAAAGGAATTACTCATCTTTGAAGCCGAAGAATGAAGGAACGGCAATTGAGTTGGATGGAAGGAAATTGACGAAACATGGTGTGGCATTTGTAGATCCTCCCGACTCCGACGTGCGCTTCTTGGATAGCATGGACATGAATGCCCCTGGAGATGTCAAAACTTGAGTTGGTACCACGTCTTGCCAAAGACGTTAAAGAAGTGTACTTTTTGGAAGAAAATTCGTCTATCGATTTTTTCTCGAGCACAAATAAAATTTTGCAACATTTTGATAATTTCAAGTTGCTTTTGAATTTAAATAAATATTTGAGATCCTTATTTAAAATTATAATTTTCATTCCCATTTTCAAAAATAATTTTAAATTTGGATCTAGTTTTTTTTTAAATATTTTGAAAAAAAAAAATTCCGACGTTTACGTTGCCAAAAGCGTTTCACAACTTTAAAGCTAAACTCGCTCTTTTTAGCCTCCGATCCCGAAATTCTAATGTGCCGGATCCAAAAATATAGTCGCCGAAAAAGAAAAAAAAAGCTCGTATACTAAAGTTTCAAGCTTGGGGTGGTTACCCTTCAAGCTTTCAAAGCAAGCTACAATGATTGCGGTACACGACATTTCCCGGCTTCCAATTTTGAGATCAAACGATGCGTTCGACAAAATACGGTACTCTTGTTCCTTTTACCGTTTTATTTGTTATAATTGTTTGGAATGTCGTGGATTCTTGAAAAGTTTCCGATTTAACTTTTTTTTCCCCTTTTGTCCCAAGCATTGAGGACAATGCTTATTTTTAAGCTTGGGGTGGGGTAATTCTATTTTATTTTCTTTGTTATTACATTTTTAGGCATAAAAAATTCAAAAAATTTCAAAAAATATTTTATTTTTCTTTCATTTTTTTAGTTCTTTGTAAACTTTGCATTATTTTAATTGCATCTTTAATTTATGTCACATGCAATTTTGTTATCTCTTATTTCTCATATCTATGACACCTTTAATTGTAATCATAATACGTTCTCATGACCAATTTCTTGCATTCTTGTGCCCCGTGTATATACGATTTTGCTAGCTTGTGAAACTCTAGCACGTTAATAGGAACATTTATTTGTTAATGTATTTAGTATAAGCACGTTTGGTGAGGGTATAAAACGATGCATGTAGTTGAATCAAAATATAAAAAGCATAGCAAGCAGCACATTATTACCCGTGAGTTCATCATTGTGTGTAATCGGCTAGAGAAAGTACTATGGAAGTTGCATTAGTCCCCCTTCATGACCAATACATTTGCATAGTGTTTATTAAACATAAGATTTATCGCAAATCGCGATCTTCCAACGACACGGACAAAAGCCTTGTTTTTTTCTACCGTTTTGGTTTCGTTTGGTAGTTGTGCTTATTAGTGTTCTATGACATTGTTCATATTATTTTTGGTCATTTGTGTGTTTATTATTTAGGTTTCTAAAATTTAGTCGTGTGATTTTTACGTTTATCTTTGTAAAATTGTAAATTATTTCGAAAATATCATTTTGTCTAGTTATTTTAGCAAATTTAGTGAAATTACTTTTTATGGTGAAATTCCAGAAATTTTTATTTCACTTGGTTCTAAAAGATTGGTCAAAAGAAAATTCAAAAAAAAATACAAAAAAACAAAAAAAAAAACAAAAAAAAAGAAAAAGAAAAGAAAAGACCGAACCAAGTAATTGCTCAAGTTTAGTAAAAGTTTTTAGAAAATTTTCCACAAAAATATAATAAAGTGATTACTTATTTTGAAATCCCGTCTCGTTTTGGTTTCAAAATAATAACTAAATCTCGTTTTGATCGGATATTTTACAACTTCGTTTATTGACTACGGTTTCATTTTTTTATCCACTTTTAGTCAAGTTGAAGTGTGAGATTTAGTTGTTTTGGTCGTTTAGGCATTTATTTTCCGTCTTTGTATTTAGGATTTGTGTTGTAATATTTGTTTTTGTCCCTCTGTTTTTGGAAGATCATGTGTTTAGTGTGTGATATGCAAATGTGGTCGGTTGGAGGACTTAGGCAAATTCAACTTAGTATAATTACCTCGTCCGACATCCGAGCGCCCCTCCTATAAAATGAGTGATTAAAAGACGGCGCGATTGAAGACGACGATTGCGAGGTCACACATCTTGTGACGTGAGTGAATAAACACGAGAGGAGTGAACAATTGTGAGCACGTCCTTTGCTTGTGCCATGCGAGTTATATCTAGTGAAGGTGCATGTGTTGCTTTATATTTTGACCTAACGTGCCTCTGCTATGTGCTTAGTGAATGCTTGTTTCTTTTTATGATTTTTGCTTCATTGGATGGTATAATTATTATATGCATGGGAAGCAATGTTAGCATGAATTTAGTTATGATGGATGTTGTCATGATTGTTACCTATGATGTCTATTCTTTTTCCTTTGTTTGTTTTATCATTCCCGATTATTTGATTCTTGTTTTCCTTGAGGACAAGGAAAGGATAAGCTTGGGGTGATTTGATAGTTGCATTTTATTACTTCTTTTTATAGTTTATTTTAGCATCGTTACCTTTGTTTTTATTTTGCTTGCGTGTTTTATTCTTGTTATTTTCATTTCTTGGTTATTTCGGATACTTTCGTAGTTTTATGTTTAATTCGCAGGAATTACGGATGCGGAACGGAACGATTCGGATAACGAGCGAGTAAAACGGACTAATGTGACGTAATTGGACCTCCTAACATTTTGGGCTAGACAGTCGTGGGCTCGATGTGGACTTAACTTGGATTTGGCCCGATGTTGGATTAAATGGAAGAAGCCCAAAGAGAAAACTCGACCAACCATTCTCATGCAAAAGCATGTTGTGCGGCCGAACAAACTGAATTCCAAAAAAATTGTGCGATCGAACTAAAGCAAGAACAAACAATGTCGTACGATTGAGTGTCCATGCATAAAGCCATGTTGTGCGGCCGAGCATTTGAAAAGCAATAGCAAAAAGAGAAATGGAGAAAGTCATGCGATCGAGCAATAATGGATTTGAAGAAAAAAAACCAAAGTGTGCTGGCCGCACACTTTTGTGAGCAAATTTTGCTCTGCCCGCACACTAATTCAAATCTCAATCAGAAGGTCTGTTCTTTCCGTTTCATTTTTGTGCGGCCAGTTCATTTTAGTGAAGGAATTTTTATGCGGCCGAGCAAAAGAGAATGAAGGACATTTTGGTAATTGAGAAAGGGGTTTTATCTTAGGGTTTTTACCCTCATTTTTCGACAGTCCGAACTTTTGACAGACGACGGCGAGGCTTTCGAAGAAGGCTTGAGAGCTTGGGAGAAAGACTTGTGATTCAAGATAAAATCAAAGTTTTTAACTTTGATTTTTATGTTTGGTATTTCTTTCTTTTATTCTTGCTTAATTATGTGTAACTAAAACTTTACATAGTTAGCGTTGGGTGAAATCTCTTGGATGATTTTCTAGTTTGAATGGTTCTTGAATCTTTGTTAAATTCATGATTGAAACTTTGTTCTAATTATCATATTGTTAGATGCTTTGATTTCATGAGTCCAAGTATTTAATGATTATTGTTATTTGTTTTTAAGATTACGTAATTGATTTTAGAAACAAATTAGTAACAAATGATTTTTATGGGTGCTTATTATCTTATTTCAAAATCATGGAGTTTTAATCTTTAAGGTAGAAGTTAAGCTTTTAGCTTCCTTTAAATTTGGTGATTCTTAAAGTATAATGCTAGTCAATTTATTTAAACCAAATGCTTATTTGATTTATGACTTTGATTAAGAAGGATGTCATAGAGCTTTCTTGATGTCCATACAAACTAAGAAGAATCTAGATAACTCTAGCTTTAGAGTTGTTATAGCCATTTTGATTTGAGCAAAGATATTGCACCTAGAACCATAATGATAAACTAGTTAATTGATTCAAGAGATGGAACTCAATGCTAACTCATTTTCTTCCAATTTGTCAAATTACTATTTTCACAAATAGCAATCTACTTTTCTATTTCTCTCTTTTTAGTCAACTTAGTTCAAAACTTTCAAAAACCCCCATTATTTACTTTATGTTGTTTTACAAATGACCTTTTTGAATTGATCGCATAGTTTTACAAATTGAACAAATCTCCGTGGATACGATCCCTTTACCGTTATACGCAAATTTGTGTATTAGAAATAGGGTTTATTTTTGTTGGCCTCGACAACCACCATATGTCTTGGTGTATAAGTTCATACAAGACTTGCACTTCTTTGTAACTGGAGGTTGTAACACCCCAACTTTTACACAAATTTTTTTTTTTCAAACTTATATTACAAATATGTAATTATACAAACCATTTAAATATTTTTACAAAACGGGGTATCACAAATACATATCATAGCCATAGTTAAAACCTGCTTATTTAACATTATTTCACAATAGAAGTTACGGTCCCACCCGACTCTTTTAACGTCCTTCATGTTTACCTGAGTACATAGCATTTAAAAAAAACATACGTGAGACATAATGTCTCGTGAGCATTATGGGTTTAGACCCAAAAACAATTTACCAAAAATATCATTATTCTTTAGACTTTCAATATTTCTTTTTCCTGTGAGCGCACCCACAGGTATTTCTTGTTTCTTTCTAATGGTACATTCCTACGAGCGCACCTGTAGGTTTTATACGAGACGCACCCGTATAGCTACCTCCCCAATAGCATGAAACGAATTCATCTATCAAGGTAAGACAACTACTTCGCGACGGGAGGTACCATCCCAGTAGTGTCTTATTGCCACCCCTACCGCAGCAGGCCGTGGTCTTTATCCGGATACTAAGCAACTTATCATCATAAGCCAATCACATTACTAGTCACTTTATTTCTGATTCCATTTCTTTCACATTATAGTCATGCTTTCCATAAAATACTTTGACTCCAAAACATTTTTAAATAGAATGCAATTTGCTATGTACTCGAAAATCCACATAACACTCACCTCGAGTCAGTTAGTCTTTTGCACTTCTTTTTCCTTCGCTCGGTTCACCGTATTTGAACCACCACCTATTATTTACAAGATATACGTTTATATTCAATTCTTATATATAACAACTAACTTACAGCGCAAGAGTGCCATACTATGCTACTACGGGTTATAATAAATGTATAACCATTAATAAATTCGTTTAACGGTTTTCTTCCGAAATACGCGTATTCTGCTACAGTACCCCCGAGGGGTCGTATTTCAGTTCCGACTCTTTTCCATGAAATCTTAAGCCATATTAGACTTGTGTTTCAAATTTGGAGTTCATTGGACAAGTCTAGCTCAAATTCCAAAATTAAGTTTTGACGTGAATAGTACTTTTAGCCACTGCCGCTACAGTGACTTTTCCGCAAAGTCGGATTACGGATTTGACCATTCCCGACATGTTCTTATACAATTTTAGGGTTATGGCTAAAATTTCAGGTCAATCGGACATGTCTAGCTATGGTTTCTAGCGTTTGGAAAATTTGAAATTTCTAACATTTTTGGTCCCTGTCAGGAGGCGCACTGCGCCTGGCTAGGGGCGCACTGCGCCTGAGCGCACCCCGCCCTTGTCCTGGGCGCACTGCGCCTGGCGCCTGGGCAGTGGCCTGATCAGTCGCGATTTGTGCACTGTAGCACGCAGTTTTCACCCATTAAGTCCTTAATCTATGTCTTAATCATATGGGGTTTGTTCTAGGACCAAAACCCTTGACTAATAATAGGTTTTAAGCTATTAAAAACACCTTAATCACACCAATTCATGATTTAGGGTTCTTGAGCAACATCTAAATTTCTCAACAATAGCAACCTACTTTGCTATTTTTAACATTTGTTCTTGCTACATGAACATGTTTTAAGTCCAGAAATCATATGCACTTCATGGATTATGACTGAGATTACAAATTTCAGTCCACTCCATGGAAACCCATCAAGAACACACAAAAGCTTGGGTAAAAACCTTAATTACTAACCTTGATTTAGGATAATATCTTGATTTCTTGCTAGGAATCTCTTTGCTTCCGATTGCTTGAGTTCTCCCGTGTCTCCAGCTCTCAACTCTCTCTAGAATTCTCTTCTAACTTCTGGAAAAGAGAGTAATATCTCTTTCTTTTATGTTTAATTTTTTTTATTAAATATTTGCACATTTAGTCCCTAGTTTCTTCCTTTTGTTCAAAAGGAGTCCAAAAGCCCACATCTTTACAAACCAAGTTCCATTAACTACCCTTTTAACATTTTCTTGAAATTTTGGTCATTTTCATGCCAAATGACCAATTTGCCCTTTTTGGTCAAATTTCACTATTCATGCGGTAAAACTCCAACTTTCTTATAAACTTTTATTTCTTATGTTATTATTTCACAAATACATATTATTTTACATATTAATCTCATAACGTGTCAAAAGACAGTTTTACCCTTTTACAACTTTTCGCCCTTTTCACCCGATTATTTTACATATTTTATTACAAGTTTTCACGGGTTCTTACAACCTCTCCCCCTTAAGAGGATTCCGTCCTCGGAATCTTCTCATAGTTCGTAAAATTGGGATATCTTCTTTTCATGTCTTCCAAAGTCTCCCAAGTCAAATCTGAACCCGACGAGTGCTTCCATTTGACCAGAACTAGATCAATTTCTTTATTCCTTAGCTTTTTAGTTCTCACTTCCAACATCGCTTCTGGTTCTTCTATCAGCTTATTCAGGGCCTCTACTTTTAAGTCTTCCAACGGAATAACAAGTTCACTCTTCCCAAAGTACTTTTTCAAATAGCACACATGGAACGTATCATGTATACCACTCAGTTCACGCGGTAACTCTAGCTTGAAAGCTTGTTCGCCAATCTTCTTTAAGATCTTGAAAGGTCCAATGTATCTTGGACTCAGTTTACCCTTCTTTCCAAATCTTACCACGCCTTTCCACGGTGATACTTTGAGCATCACTAGATCACCTTCTTTTAAATCGTAGGGTCTCTTCTTCAAGTCTGCATAACTCTTCTGCCTATCTTGAGCAGCTTTCATATTAGCTTGAATTATTTTAATCTTTTCGTTTGTTATCCTTACAATTTCTGGCGAGTTATTTTAGTCTCCCCTGCTTCCAACCAACACAAAGGTGTTCTACACTTTCTGCCATATAGAGCTTCAAATGGTGGCATCCCAATACTGGAATGATAGCTGTTGTTATAAGAAAACTCTACCAATGGCAAGTGTTCGTCCCAATTCCCACCAAAATCTAAAGCACACGATCGTAGCATATCTTCTACGGTCTGAATAGTTCGTTCACTTTGCCCGTCTGTCTGGGGATGATAGGCTGTACTCATTTTTATTTTTGTCCCCATTCGTTCCTGTAGTGCTTCCCACAATTTCGAGGTAAATCGTGGGTCTCTATCAGACACGATTGACAAGGGAGCTCCATGAAGTCTTATAACTTCATCCTTGTATATCTGTGCTAATGTTTCCAATTGTGTATTTTCTTTAATCGCCAAAAACATTGCACTTTTGGTTAAACGGTCAACAATGACCCATATACCATTATGACCTCTTCTAGTTCTTGGCAACCCAAATATGAAATCCATGGTTATGTCTTCCCATTTTCCCGCTGGAATTTGCAGTGGTTGAGTATTTCCATACGGGGCTTGGTGTTCCGCCTTCACCTGTGCACAGGTTGCACATTTGGAAATATACTTGACTATTCTTTTCTTCATTCCCGGCCACCAATACTGTTCTTTGAGATCCCGATAAGTTTTCGTACTTCCTGGATGAATGGAATATTTTGACTTATGGGATTCTTCTAGAATCAACTTTCGGATTCCCCCTGCTTTTGGTACCCACACGCGATTTCTGACTGTCTTCAGCCCTTGAGTATTTTCTCCAAACACCAAATCTTTTCCCAGCTTCTCCTTCTTTAAATCACCTCTTTCCAATACTTGTTTTTGCACGTCTTTGATGCTTTCTATTAGGCTTGATTTCAATTCGATCTTCATCAACCTCTCTTGACTTTTCTTTTCATGAAACTTCCTGCTTAAGGCATCTGCTACCACATTCGCTTTCCCAGGGTGGTAAGCGATTTCACAGTCATAATCATTTATTAGCTCCAGCCACCTACTTTGCCTCATATTGAGATCTTTCTGTGAAAATACATATTGCAAGCTTTTATGATCTGTGTACAAGGTGCACTTTGTTCCATATAGATAATGCCTCCAGATTTTTAATGCAAACACAATTACTGCCAGCTCCAAATCGTGTGTTGCATATCTTGTTTCTGGTTTTTTTGCAATTGGCGAGAAGCATACGTTATCACTTTCCCTCGCTGCATTAGTACACAACCCAATCCTCTGTTCGAGGCATCACTGTACACCACGAAATCTTCAGTTCCCTCTGGTAGGGTAAGAACCGGCGCATTACATAACTTCTCTTTTAGTGTCTCAAATGCTTTCTCTTGTTCCGCCCCCCATTCAAATTTTATCCCTTTCCTTGTTAGCTTCGTAAGAGGTACCGCAATCCGTGAAAAATCTTGGATGAACCGTCGGTAGTACCCAGCGAGTCCAAGAAAACTTCTCACTTCCGTCGGAGTCTTGGGAAATTCCCATTTCATCACTGCCTCTACTTTTGTTGGATCTACTTTGATGCCTTGGATTGAGACAACGTGTCCAAGGAACTGCACTTCCCTCAGCCAAAATTCGCACTTCGAAAATTTTGCATATAACTTCTCTTTCTTTAGGACTTCTAGCACCGTCCTCAAATGATTCCCATGTTCCTCTGCATTCTTCGAGTAGATAAGGATGTCATCAATAAAGACGATAACAAACTTATCAAGGAACGGCTTGCACACCCTATTCATCAAATCCATGAAGATTGCCGGGGCATTCGTCAGACCAAAAGGCATGACCAGAAATTCATAATGCCCGTAGCGAGTGCGAAAAGCAGTCTTCTCAATATCTTCATTTCTTACACGCACCTGATGATAACCAGACCGAAGGTCAATTTTAGAGAAATAATCAGCGCCTTGCAGCTGATCAAACAAATCATCTATTCGTGGTAACGGGTAACGGTTCTTGATGGTAATTTTATTGAGCTCGCGATAATCAATGCACATCCGCATCGTGCCATCCTTCTTTTTGACAAACAGCACCGGTGCACCCCAAGGAGACACACTGGGGCGTATGAAGCCTTTATCAAGCAATTCCTGTAATTGGGACATCAACTCCCGCATTTCGGTCGGGGCCAAACGGTATGGAGCACGGGCGATAGGAGAAGCTCCGGTTACAAGATCAATACGAAATTCTACTTGTCTCTCTGGTGGTAAGCCGGGTAAATCATCTGGAAACACTTCAGGGTATTCTTTTACCACATCAATGTCATGTACCGTCTTCTTTACTTTATCTTCCATCATTACATACGCCACATAGGATAAACATCCCTTCATCAAGCATCTCCTGACTTTCGCTGCGCTAATCAAATTGGACATCCTCTTGGGTTTTTCACCGTACACATACACTTTGCTACCATCTGGAATTTTCACTGACACTATCTTCTTTCCACATGCAATTTTTGCATCTTTGGCCCCAAGCCAATCCATACCAATGACAACATCAAAAGTCTTCACTCCAATCGGAAGAAGGTTCAACGAAAATTTCTGATCATCTATGCTGAGTTCGCAGCCACGGTACACATGTTTTATCTCCACCTTCTTGCCACTTGCCAATTCGACCTCACATACACAATCTAATGGTTCTAACGGTACGTTGAATTTTAGACAAAACTCATGGGACACAAACGAACACGTAGCGCCAGAATCAAATAATACGTAAGCAGGCATCTGGTTAATTAGTAGAGTACCTGAGACCACGTCTTGTGTCTCCTTTGCGTCTTCTCGGGTGAGTTGGAAGGCGCGAGTCTTCACCTTTTGAGGCTCTGTCTTCTTCTGCGCAGTTGATACCATTGTCTCGCCACCCTTTTTCGGACAGTTGAAACTATAATGCCCCTTTTCGTGACATGAGAAACACTCGACTTCACTGAGCTTTGGATAGGTACATTCCCTAGCTTTGTGCCCCGTTCTTCCGCAGTTAAAACAAGCCGCACTTCCCATCTTACATTTGCCCGTATGCTCTTTCCCACATTTCTCACACGTCTTCCGGCTGCCCTGCTTGGTTGACATCACTACCGACTTTCCCTTCTTATTCCAGCTACTACTCCCGCCACTGAATTTACGTTTATCCCCAGAAACTTGCCTCTCCATTGTTCTTCGTTTCCACACATCTTCAACATTTCTTGCTGCCTCGAACGCCGCGTCCATTGTTACCGCCCGTTTTACTTCCAATTCATACTCCCAAGGTAGGCCTTTCACATAACGGTTGATTCGTGCTCGCTCCGTAGTGTAAATATTTCCCACAAACGGTAGCATATCGCTGAACTTTTTAGTATACTCGGCAACGGTTAAACTGCCTTTC
Organism: Cichorium intybus; assembly: GCA_023525715.1. Classification (NCBI taxonomy): domain Eukaryota; kingdom Viridiplantae; phylum Streptophyta; class Magnoliopsida; order Asterales; family Asteraceae; genus Cichorium; species Cichorium intybus. The sequence continues at coordinate 38,670,729 of CM042009.1, forward strand.
TTTAGAGTGAGAAATTCGTCTTCAAGTTTTTCTATGTCCCGAAGGGGACAATATTTGTTCTTCAAGCGAGTGGTGAATTCGGTCCACGACCATTTATAAATTACGTCCTTTCTAAGCAACTCGTATAAGGTATTCCACCAGACTAGCGCATCGTCCTTCAACATTCGTGAGGCGTAGTAGACTTTATCTTTCTCATGACATTTGCTGACCTCCAATACTTGCTCCGTCTCCCTTATCCACCGCATCGTAACCTTAGGCTCATAACTACCATAGTTTTCTGTTGGTTTACATGCCAGAAAAGTTTTGAAAGAACATCTCTTCTTGTCTTCTGTCCCCACACTATCTTCCTCTGTACCCGAATCTCCGTTAGTGGGTCTCCAAGAAGCATCATCTGCTGAAGGATTAGGATGTGGGTCCCCCAGCCGTGTGTTCAACATTTGTCGCATATCTTCCCTCATCTCCGTCTTTAGATTGCTAATAAGGTTTTGTATAGCCTCCAAAGTCACAGGTGGAGCTTGCGGTATTGGATTTGGGTTAGGACCCATGTTAACCGCATCATCGACTGGGTTATCTCCATGGGACGGGGTATGACTGGCAGCCCGTCCTTTACTTAAAAGATTTTGACCTCCACTCTCCATTCACTATATAAAATCAATAAAATTCGCGTTTTGTTACCTCACACACACACACACACACATATATATATATATATATATATATATATATATATATATATATATATATATATATATATATATATATATATATATACTCGAAAGCAGTAGCATGTGATCTTCCTATAGAACTTGTGTTCCCAAGTGTCTCTATACTACTTTCCACAACCAAATTCCTCAGGTTCTCTGGTGACTTCACCATTTCCAAAGCATATCCTGTGGTTACAATAATACGGGCCCAATATTATTTTAACCACCTATATATTTTGGCTCTGATGTTATCACAAGATCCCCTGGTTCATCGGTTTCTGTGGATTCCAACATTATAAATTAGCGATTCTACCCCGTTAGTTAGTACTTAATATTACTACTTTACTTACTATTAATCCACTAGTTTAAGCCTAGGATGGTTACCCAACCTAATTCGCTTAAACCATGGCTCTGATACCAAATTGTAACACCCCAACTTTTACACAATTTTTTTTTTTCAAACATATATTACAAATATGTAATTATACAAACCATTTAAATATTTTTACAAAACGGGGTATCACAAATACATATCATAGCCATGATTCAAACCTGCTTATTTAACATTATTTCACAATAGAAGTTACGGTCCCACCCGACTCTTTTAACGTCCTTCCTGTTTACCTGAGTACATAGCATTTAAAAAAAACATACGTGAGACATAATGTCTCGTGAGCATTATGGGTTTAGACCCAAAAACAATTTACCAAAAATATCATTATTCTTTAGACTTTCAATATTTCTTTTTCCTATGAGCGCACCCACAGGTATTCCTTGTTTCTTTCTAATGGTACATTCCTACGAGCGCACCCGTAGGTTTTATACGAGACGCACCCGTATAGCTACCTCCCCAATAGCATGAAACGAATTCATCTATCAAGGTAAGACAACTACTTCGCGACGGGAGGTACCATCCCAGTAGTGTCTTATTGCCACCCCTACCGCAGCAGGCCGTGGTCTTTATCCGGATACTAAGCAACTTATCATCATAAGCCAATCACATTACTAGTCACTTTATTTCTGATTCCATTTCTTTCACATTATAGTCATGCTTTCCATAAAATACTTTGACTCCAAAACATTTTTAAATAGAATGCAATTTGCTATGTACTCGAAAATCCACATAACACTCACCTCGAGTCAGTTAGTCTTTTGCACTTCTTTTTCCTTCGCTCGGTTCACCGTATTTGAACCACCACCTATTATTTACAAGATATACGTTTATATTCAATTCTTATATATAACAACTAACTTACAGCGCAAGAGTGCCATACTATGCTACTACGGGTTATAATAAATGTATAACCATTAATAAATTCGTTTAACGGTTTTCTTCCGAAATACGCGTATTCTGCTACAGTACCCCCGAGGGGTCGTATTTCAGTTCCGACTCTTTTCCATGAAATCTTAAGCCATATTAGACTTGTGTTTCAAATTTGGAGTTCATTGGACAAGTCTAGCTCAAATTCCAAAATTAAGTTTTGACGTGAATAGTACTTTTAGCCACTGCCGCTACAGTGACTTTTCCGCAAGGTCGGATTACGGATTTGACCATTCCCAACATGTTCTTATACCATTTTAGGGTTATGGCTAAAATTTCAGGTCAATCGGACATGTCTAGCTATGGTTTCTAGCATTTGGAAAATTTGAAATTTCTAACATTTTTGGTCCCTGTCAGGAGGCGCACTGCGCCTGGCTAGGGGCGCACTGCGCCTGGGCGCACCCCGCCCTTGTCCTGGGCGCACTGCGCCTGGCGCCTGGGCAGTGGCCTGATCAGTCGCGATTTGTGCACTGTAGCACGCAGTTTTCACCCATTAAGTCCTTAATCTATGTCTTAATCATATGGGGTTTGTTCTAGGACCAAAACCCTTGACTAATAATAGGTTTTAAGCTATTAAAAACACCTTAATCACACCAATTCATGATTTAGGGTTCTTGAGCAACATCTAAATTTCTCAACAATAGCAACCTACTTTGCTATTTTTAACATTTGTTCTTGCTACATGAACATGTTTTAAGTCCAGAAATCATATGCACTTCATGGATTATGACTGAGATTACAAATTTCAGTCCACTCCATGGAAACCCATCAAGAACACATAAAAGCTTGGGTAAAAACCTTAATTACTAACCTTGATTTAGGATAATATCTTGATTTCTTGCTAGGAATCTCTTTGCTTCCGATTGCTTGAGTTCTCCCATGTCTCCAGCTCTCAACTCTCTCTGGAATTCTCTTCTAACTTCTGGAAAAGAGAGTAATATCTCTTTCTTTTATGTTTAATTTTTTTTATTAAATATTTGCACATTTAGTCCCTAGTTTCTTCCTTTTGTTCAAAAGGAGTCCAAAAGCCCACATCTTTACAAACCAAGTTCCATTAACTACCCTTTTAACATCTTCTTGACATTTTGGTCATTTTCATGCCAAATGACCAATTTGCCCTTTTTGGTCAAATTTCACTATTCATGCGGTAAAACTCCAAGTTTCTTATAAACTTTTATTTCTTATGTTATTATTTCACAAATACATATTATTTTACATATTAATCTCATAACGTGTCAAAAGACCGTTTTACCCTTTTACAACTTTTCGCCCTTTTCACCCGATTATTTTACATATTTTATTACAAGTTTTCACGGGTTCTTACAGAGGTGATGATGAAAATGAATTGGATTTGGCCACAGTCCTGCAGGGCTTCTTTGAGGCAGTTACCCTTCTCCTTAGGTTGTTTAGAATTTCTGCATTGTTGCTCAATTAGATGTTACATATATGATATATCCAATACTTGGCATTTCATGGTTTAACAACCTCAAGTTTTTGATGCAGGGGTAATATTGACCAAAGGGAGGCGTTAGAGAACTTGGATATGATGTTTTTATGCCTTGATGAGATTGTTGATGGAGGGTAAGTAATTAAATAACTTGCAAATTTGGTCGACAAATTTGTATGTCAAATATACCCATGGGCCACGGGATCACCTTTTCATCTTTTAAAACAAAATAACCACCTTTCTGTGGAAAAAATTTTGCAAATTAGCGAGACTACTTTTTCTAACATGAAGAAGCCTTTTATGACAAAAATACATTAGAGCTTTTTGTCTTGAATTCACGAATATACATAAGCTCACAAAATTTTGAATGTTTTATAAGTTTAATATATTTTTTATATGGTTGAAAGAATCTTAAAATTGACTAAGATAAATATTTTTAAAATTGTTAACAAAAGACGATGCCGGAGAGACGGAGATGGGACTATTTCATATCGGTAAGTGTTAGATTGATTTATACATACAATTAAGTTAATTAGAGATTTTCTATCTTGTAGTTCTAATTATTTGTTAGGATAATAGAAGCTGATTAGTTATATAATATATTTGCAACCATTCAGAGAACCCACTGCGATGTTGTTCCTGGGCGCTTTGGCTGTCGTTCCTGGGTGTCTTAGCTGGCGTTCTTTACATTGCATCTTAGGAGTTCTGTTGGTTTTGATGCTCTGGGGTTTTCATTGGTTTTTCTGGTGCTTTGTTTCTCTTTGGACGGTTTTGCCCCTGCTTATACTTCTTTGTTTTTATAGCAATTTACTTTCTCTTAAATGTTTATTATTGAATCTTACTTTCATTTAATTGTTTGTTATAGCAACTTACTTTCATTTAATTGTTTCTTATAGCAACTTACTAAATTGAAAAGGCGTACAGGAGGCTTTCCATTCAGATAAAAATCCTGAACCACGTTGACTTTTTTGACCAATTGTTTGGATTCTTACACTTTATGTCTATTGGTGAATGGTGACAAATTTCCTTTTCTTTTTTCAGAGTCGCATAATTATTTTGTGGAATATATATCGAAGGCTTATCAGGCTTTAACAGATCCAATTATCACGTGAGAATTTTGAAAAATATGGTCGTCCTGATGGCAGGCAGGTATCATTATCTTCTACTATTACTGTGCTGATTTATACCATTTTCAAATTGGATGGCAGGTTGGGTTTGTGGATTCCGGCGGAACTGGAATTCGAAATTCCATTCCATTGTGTGTTTCATTGTGAAAGGGACATGATTCCATTCCGTCAGATTTCTTTAAATTTTGTTTTTGATGAATTTCACCGTTCCTAGGGGTTGGTGGAAGGAATTCAGTTTGATTGTCCTTTTCTTACAACTTTTTTTTATTTATACCTTTTTTGACAGTTAATAATGAAAAATATCAAAGTCAATGAAAGTACTTTCTAACTTCTTGCATTTACGCGTTATTTATTTTAGAAAATTGCTATAATAAACAAATTAATGAAAGTATAACGCTATAATAAACAAACCAAAGAAAGTACGCTCTTTTTTTACATATATCTGGTCCCGTGCTCCCGCATTCCGAACCCGTGCGGAGCACGGGGTTCCACTCGTTTCTTATCAAAAATAGAAAAAATTAATTCTTTAATTTAAATTGCGTGAGTTTTGCCCATGTTATATGATGTTACCGTATTTATTTGTGTGACCTTTGTTACTCTTTTTTTTGGTCTTGCAAATCGGGTTTAGACGCGGGTTTTCGGTTCTTACTGATTTGTCTTTCTTTTCTCTTTACACGTGTTCTTCCAGGAGTTTTCATGTTCGCCCTTTCGTTTTCCTTTTCTTCGTTGTTTCTTCTCTTCCTGTATCTCTCCGGTGAATTTCCGTCGTTTTGGGGGTTTCTTATCGGTGGAGCTTCTTCTTCGTTTTGGCATGTGGGTGGGTGGGTTGCGCTGTGTGAAGGTTAGCTTTCCCACTTAGTTTTTTTGTTTTTCCATTTATGCGTAGCTTATTGTTGTAAAGGTTTGTACTTGTGGTGAATACCCGTTTGCCTTCCCCTTTAATTGAGGTTGCAAATACCCCTACACTCGAGGCTGTGATGATCAAACATGATCTGAGTAAAGATCGGACATTTTTTTTGGGTTGCGGTAGTTATTTCGATTTTTCTCGATTTCTCCTTGGCGCTGTGGATTTTGTTTCTTCTACGCCGCCACCGCCTTTCATCTCTTACAGAAAGACTGTGGTGATTTTCCGTCTTCTCCACCGCTAACCGCACACAAAGCTGAGATCGCGAGTTCTTATGGTCTCTGTGGTTTCCGACTCCGAATAAGGGCGCCGTTCTTGTTAGATCAACCACTGCAATCGAAGCGTCTCCGCTCCGGTCATCGGCGTTCCTGTAGTAGGCTTGTGAAGGTGATGCTAAGGTTCCTATTGTTACGAGTTCTCCGGTTCTTTGCTACATCATCTTCTCCCACCTCTTGCTTTTTCGACTTACCGTTCTTGCAACACCTTCTCTATCTCATTCTTACCGGCTTTTCTTTCAGCTTTATCCCTGTCTACTTTCCCGAGAAACATTTGAGTCGGCGAAGACAGATTGACATCTTCAAGGGGAAGCCCACAATTTCAAGGTAAACTATCGCTGCTAATTCTGAGTAATTCAAGGTTTCAAGCTTTTTAGAGTTTCAGTCTTTGGTGTTTCAGGCTTTCAATTTCAGAATCTATCATCTGGTAAAATTCGATATACATCCACCTCTCTATATAATACAACTTTAATATGTGTCTACTGTTCCAACTGTATTGGGTATACGCTTAATTTTTCTATGGCGATATATTATTTGGATTGGGAAAAATGATTTGTTATACAGTTTATAATTTATGTAATTGGTATTGCAAAAATCGCAGTTCATGGAACATGGGTGTCGGGGAAGAGAATTCAACCAGGGGTTCCCGTGAAACTTAAAAAAGGAGACACGGTGAAGATGGGTGGTTCAAGTAGAATCTACGAGCTGCATTGAGTCCCGTTGAGCCAAGCTTATGATGTTGACGACCCATTCGTGCCCGCCACGTTCATAGAACAACAACAAACACAGGTATCTATCAGTATTGTTATTGTCTTCATTTCACATTTGTCTACATTTCAGATTGTGATACGATTCATGTTAGTGCTTGCAAGGTGTTTGATAAATTGCTACTTTACGTTTATTCTTTCTTCTTTGTTTTTCTTGATTCATGTAGGGTGATAACTCCTCCTATCTTGAGAGACTCGAAACAAATTGTTCTAACGATGAAAATTCCACCAAAGAAAAACCTTTTTCTGTGCTAAAATGCTCAAAATCTTGCTGTGATGACACTGAGATAGAACACTCAACAAGTCCATCTAAATCAAGATTTGAAAATGGTGAAAACTGTGCCACTGTTTCTATTCAGTTCCCTTTTATTGTCTCTGAATCAGTATCTGAAACAGAGTTTCCATTGTTTCCATTCAAAGGTAAGCATAAAAAAAGTTACCTATTTGTTTTTCGAGTTAAATGAAGTGAATGACAATAAACGACCATTTTACCCTTGTGGCTAAAATACAGCATTGACAAATCACATAGCCATTTGAAAAACCTAAACTGATTTACATACCTAGAAATTGCGGACGCAACATATTCTGTTGGTTCGGTTCTTCTTAGTTGGCTTGGGCTGGGTTCGACCATGCTCATAACGCTTTGAAGAGCAAGACCCCAGCAATCAAAACTTTATCTATTTATTTGTTTTTTGGCGGCTTCAGTCAGGAGGGACAAAAGAGAGATTCTATCAGTCAAAAGCAAAATTGTTCTTTGAATTTTGTTGGTTTATGCTAACTTTCTGATATGATTAATCTTTGAACTTGCAGGATGGATTGAATTATGTTAACATCTAATGGGATTCGTTCAAAGATAAATACATGTTGACACAAGTCGAAACATTAAAGTGTACATATGCTCTTCGTGGTGAGGTACGCCATTAGATTCCCTGTGTATTTATGTGTTTATTTTGGTTGGTCAATTTGCTTCTGGTGATATATTGATTTCGTTATAATTGATTTCGTTATATTTGTCGGTAATGGGGTATCATCTTAGATTTGTTTATTGGAAGGAGATGTCTATGCGAGTTCAAGAAGGAAGGACATTCTATTATATTTTTGTCATTTTTACCGATAAGAGTAAGTGACTGTTTCCTTTTTGCTTTTATTAAATCATGTATGGTCTACGTAAAGTTTTGTATAAATGTCGGGAGAAAAAAGAGGATGCAATTTGTAAATATGCAATTGATCCTTCATGAAGAAACCTGATTAAGTTGGTTGAAACTTTTGGTTCTATTGATGGCATTTGGATTGTTATAATCCAAATAGTTCTGCGGAATACATTTTTTTATATAAAATTCACTCTCTATAAATTATTATTTAATCATTAATTTTTTTTTGTAATGTCATCGATGATAAATCAGTATTGTTAAACAACCATTTTTCAAAATGAAAGATGAAAATGCACTTTTTTGTTTCTGCATAATGTTTTCCACACAGATTAGTTAATCATTCAGGTATCTAAGTTATTTCACCGACTTTTATATATATATATATATATATATATATATATATATATATATATATATATATATATATATATATATATATATATATATATATATATATATATATACATGAAAAGGGCAAAAGCTGCTTCTTCACAAGCTAATGTTGAAAGAAGTACAAGAACAGATATTGTTGTTGTTCCTGTTAAACAGTCAAAGTTAAATAAAAAGTGGGAGGCTTTTAAGGTGAAAGTAAGAATTTCGAAGTTTTATTTTTAAGTGTTTATTAATTGAAATAATTTATTGTAACTTGTATTGTATTCTTTAGATGCAAGGTCATCTATTGTTCAAGCGAGTGAGTGGCTTTAGTGAACCTGTTGTGACCAAGAGCCAAGAGGTATAAACACTTGAATTCCACTAATTGTTTCTTTTTTTAGTTGGATGAGGTTATATTGGTCTTTTGACAGAAAAAAGAAGAATGGAATTAAATTCCATTCCAAATTCGTCTAGGAATGGTGCAAGAATTTGAATTCTGTCTATTTGATGTTATTTTGCAAATATGTCAATTTTATACAGGGTATTTTGGTAATTTTATAATTTATTTGTGTTCTTTTTTCAAATGGGATTTTTCAGATAACAGGAAAGATGGGAGACTAGTGATCATCCTGTAGTTCATAAACTTCAAGAGTAAGTTGTTATAACTTTTTATTTTCCTATTTCATCTATCTCTAAAATATAATTTTTTTTGTTTAAATAGTTCCTTTATATTGTTTTTTTTCTGTAAGAGTATTAATGAAAGTGTTTTTAGAGAGACAGATGCAGCAATGTCATTCAAGGAAATTCGTCGCCGTGACCCGTATGATTATATATATATTTTTTGATTCTTCCATTTGTCTTTTTTTTTTAAAGTTTGATAAGAAAATAACTAAAATTAAAATTGGTATTTTTTAGGTATTTTTCTTTGCCTGACTTTGTATTTGATCTCCAAGAAATTGTGAAACCACTCCTCGAGGGCTACATAAAAGCATAGTTGTCAACTCGTGACTCGACTCGTGACTCAAAATGCAAATTTTCAACTCGTGACTCGACTCGTAAGAGTCATGATATTATAAAAATATTACGTATAAAAATATAGTATGTGTATAAAGACATAATATTTGTTGATTAGTAGGCTAGAATGTTAAAAAATAAATAAAGCAGGGGGTAATGTGAAAAGTGGTGAAAGCTAGAGGACAAATTTGGTATTGTGCTGGTATATAAAGAAAAATGTCATTAGGGTTTTGTAAATAAGTCACGCCTGACTCTCTCTTTCTCTTCCGGCAGCTTCTTCCACCTTCTGTATTTCAACTTGGTCGTTGTATTTGCTCAAAAAGGATGTTTATTAACTAGTCGTCGACTCACCTTCTCTTCTTCCACCTTCTCTTCCGGCAGCTTCTTCCACCTTCTTCCGCAAAACGAAATATACAAGAAAGAGTTGTAGACTCACTCGTTACCATCTTCTTCCACCTTCTCTTCTGGATTTCAGTGAGCAAGCTTCCAAATCTCACTTTTGTACATTATATTTGCTCAAAAAGGAGGTTTATTAACTAGTCGATCGGCCTATTATATGACCCGTCCGAGTCACGAGTCGAATCGACTCGTACCGAGTCACTCCATGACTCGCAAAAATTGTCCGAGTCGGTCACAAAAACGAGTCAGTATACGAGTCGCCTCTTTTTGGGTTCTTTTTGACTCGACTCGTACGAGTCGACTCGTGACTCGTTCGAGTTTAACAACTATGCATAAAAGTAAGTTAAAATTCTATTAAATGTCCAAGATTTTCAGTAAACATTAAAAAGGTTACAACTTACAAGTCTTGATTTTTAGGGCTAAATGCAAATGTAGCAACGTACTTCTGTTTATTTGTTTACTATATCATCCTACTTTTTATCCCTTTTTGACTCTAACATTAAAAAGGTTACAACTTACAAGTCTTGATTTTTAGGGCTAAATTTAGTTGTTTTATGAAATGCTTGAGAGATTTCTTCAATTATTGTTATCCTTTGAAGCTCTTGGTCATCTCCTATTGAGTTTGGTATACGGTATGTAATTTGATCATTCGGGGTAAACAATATGTTTAGGTTCTCAAAATGGTGCGCCTAAATATTTCATAAAATATTAGAAAAAACGATTTTTTCAGTATATATACACATTTTTATATTGAAATGTTAAAAAATATGTTCACTAAATTAATAAAATCGTAAATATATGTGGCTTTTAATTTGAACTTGATATTCAGTTTTATATGAATTAACCTATTATTTGTTCACAATTTTATAACAGCAACATTAAATACCATTTAAAAAATTATAATAAATACATTCATCAACTTATCTCATTTCAAGTGTCACTTTTCATAGAAGAATATATATTCTACTATTAATTAAAAAGCCAAACAGGTTGGGCTGCCATTGATGTTATGTTGGACCCTCTTTAAAAATCTATATGTGACGTAGAAGGCCATTTTCGTCATTTTTTGCATGAGGGTATATTTAATTACCCATAAACTTTTGCAATTCAGCTTCTCATGGGACTTTGGATATGAAAAAATGAGGGAATTGTGAAATCCATGATAACACATATAGAGACTACAGGTTCATATAAAAATAAAACTATTCATTTCATACATCCCTTTCATTTTTCGTTGTATTTTTTTGAAATTATTTTTAATAACAATTAAATTATTTAATCAGAGAACTTATTAAAAGGATCATTATACTATGCTTCTACAATTAAAATAATGTTTTCATGTATATGCAGAAAATAAAGAATCAAATATGTTTGGTCGAAGATGGTTTGGCAAAGATCCAACAGTAGAAAGTAGCTTTTTGCCTGGCAGGTTTGAAATCTCTCAGATAATAAAATAAAAACATTTTCAAACTTTCCATCTTCTTTGCTGATTAATTGTCACCATAACGCTGTGAAGCATACTCCTTCGGTGAGAGAGAGGCAGAGGACCATGCTGAACGTGAAAGGTTAAGAAAACAATGGTTAGGTGAGCAAGAACAGATTAAAAGTAAATTAATATTAATTACATTATATAAACTTTATGTTATATTTCATTCATATAAAAAATAATGTTTTCTAAATCATATGTTAATTGCATTACAGACGAGGCTCTTGAAATCACTTACAGTTATTGAGATGGTGCAGGCCATCAAAGTATCATGCAGGTATTTTTTTCTTTCTCCCTGAATATGGCTAAATTACCGTTTTACCCTTGTCATTTTTTATTTGTAGGTTCGAAAAGAGGATACAGTTGGCGGGTTTTTACGGGCTGTTCAACAAGTTGCATCTGAATTTAGAGAAATTGATACAACTTCAGCTCAAAATCTTTTATATGTGAAAGAGGATCTCATTATTCCACATGTAAGAAACATTTTTTTTTACTATTTTAATCCAAGCTAACAAATTTAATGTAATATTAATAACTGTTGTCTGTTTTCAGCAACACAGTTTCTATCACCTGGGACGAGCATGAAACTGAGTAAGTATTTTATTTTCTTTAACTTTGTAAATGAAAGAGTCGACTTTTGACTTCAAAGGGTCAAAGTACGCAGGTCAATCAAGTATAAATTTTTTTAAAGTTGTATTCATATTTTAGGAACCAAAATTGCAAGAAGTATGTTTGGGACGAAAACTGCAACAGAAAACTTTTTAGGACCAACATAGAAAAAAAATAAACGTGTGGATAAAATTTGTAATTTTATCTTATTTCACAATTAAGGTTAAAAACACCAAAAGAAACCCGAAACGCCAAAAAAAAATTCGTGCGAAGCACGGAGCTCTTGCTAGTTGTCTATTAAATGTGGATTCAAATTGAGATAATTAGATTAATTTAAATGTTTTTAGTAAATTAATCAAATATTATTAAGGTATAATATTATTCGAGTAAATGTAATTGAAACTTATTATTAGAAATAGGATTATAAGGTAGTTTATGTCACACAAAAATGTACTTCAAACATAAGTAATTTTTTGGGTAAAAACATTGTTTAATGATCGATATAACATTTTAAAATGACTAAATTAAACTTGATGAGCTTTCTAAGGTAATTTATAGACTAAATGATTATACTTAAGGGGTGTTTGAGATTGCTTATCTAAAACAACTTAAGGTTTTTTTTTTTATCATCAAAAGTGCTTATTTGTTTATCCGGTGACAAAAAGAAGTTTTAAAAAAAGTGTTTGGTTTAGTTTATCTGATACCAAAACGTAATAAGTCAATAAGTTGGTTCTTTAGTGTTTGAAAAATGGTGCTTATGTATGTTATAAGAAAATGACTTATCAAACACTGCTTAAATAAGTCAATAAGCAAAGAACAAGCAACTTATCAAAAACTCATTATTTAAGCCAATAAGTGCTTATAAAATTTTCTCACTCAAACACTTAGAACAACTTATTACCGGTATAAAACCGCAATAAATCAATAAGCACATCAAATAAGCAATCCCAAACACCCTGTTAGTTCAATTAAATTTCAACTAGTGGATGACGCTTAGATAAGTTAATGCAATTGTGACACCTTTTAGATCACATATTTATCCATATACGTCTGATCACATATGGAATTGGAGATTGATGAGATGATGTATGGGTTTTGAACATTTCTAGACACGACGATATGATAAAAAGTTTTGTTGACTTTTCAGTCGACACAAAGGTGAGTTTACCGGGAGTACACGTCTCTACTACTACTACTACTTGTTGACTGTTAGTTGCAAACTAATTTCATGCATTATATATATGTGCAATGTGCCTATATATGTATTAATTCTGCATATAATGAAAATGTGTTTTAAAGACGTTTCTATCATAAAGAGTATTATGTTTTTTAAAAGACTTTTGACATCCTATTTGTGCATATAATGTAGGATGGGTTTTAACTGTGAATGTTTGGGTACCGATAAGAAAACCTAATGACATTTGAGATAAAAGTAAGAATGAAAATATGTTATAAAGACGTTTCTATTTACTCCGTTGCCATCTCCGATGTCGATAGGTCTCTGCCATCCATGCCCATTTAGAGATCTTATCATCAAATTCATTGTCATCACTGCCGGAGATCTCATATTCGTTGACCAATTCTTGCTTCATGTTTGAGGTCGACTTATTATGAGTGTCAGATATGGAATGTAACATTTATAGTTTCTTGTTATTCATTAATGTAAGAATTTTGATTTCGTGAGTTCAATCTGTGTTCATCGTCATTCTTGGATCCCGTTTTGTTATTTTTTTCATCATGGATTTAAAGATGTTTCAATTTTCTTGAGGGTTTAGTGTGCTAATGTTATTGAAGATTCATTATTTTTAAATCTTTGAATATTCTAGATTAACTTAATGCTTTTAAGTGCTTGAATGTTTTTTGTTACAATATGGATTTTGGAAATTTTGGGGTTTTTTGTTGTTTTTTCTTTATTTTTTCTTTTTGTTGTTATTTATTTATTTTTTTTGCTTTTTGTATGTTTTGTCATTTGTTGTCTTTTCTTTTACGTATTATTATTACATATCAATATTGTCATCATATACTATTGTTACTAGATTAACAAGAATATATATATATATATATATATATATATATATATATATATATATATATATAAACAATAAAATAAGTAACAATAAATAAAGTATTTTTTATTAATTATTTGGTACATCAAGTATGTCAATTATATTGTACTTGTTGACAATTAGAAAAACAATTTCCGACATATCATAAAAAATCTTTGAGTAATCTTTAAAGTACATTAATAAATCTTGGTGTAAATTTGATTGAATTTATTAAAAATTACAAAGTTGTTCATACAATTTCGAAATAATGGGTATTTCTTTTTAACTCTTTTAGATTTTTATGATCAGTCAACTATGTGGTTAATAATAATGATAAAAAATACAACAATCGCACACGTGAGCAATAAAAAGTAAACGAGTTAATGTGGGATTTTTTTGTAAAACAATATTGACCGATCATGAAATTTTATCAAATAATAAAAATAATAATAATAATAATAAGAGAAAAGTCAAAATTAATGAATGTAAACGATAAAAAATAAACGACTTTTTGTAAACCACATTAATCAATCGTAAATGTAAGCAACAAAAAAATGAATGACTAAAAACGTGATTTATTAAAACCAAATTGACAAATTATGGAAGTTTCTCAAATAACAATAATACTAAAATAATATTATTTAAGTTAATAATAATAATAACAATAATAATAACAATAACAATAACAATATCAATATCAATAATAATAACAATATCAATAATAGAAAAAGAAAAGAAAAATACAATAAAATGACAAACAAATAAAATCTAATAGGGGTACAAAGTAAAAAAAGACAACAAAAAGACAAATAAAATACCACACGCATATAAATGGAGTAAACACAAATATTTGAAAAACCCCACACGCATCAAAGATCTTTGAAAAACATAAAAACACACATCACAAAATCAAATTAGATTTCATTTCATATTTTCGCTTTGTAAATATTCTATATTAGTAGCAGATCTATATTTTCAAGCTTCGATCTCCTTTGGTCGGAGATGGATGGTGGTGGTTCTATGTTGCATTGATTTCAATGGCTTTGGTCGGAGATGGATGGTGGTGGTTCTAAGGGGGTGTTTGTTTTTCCTCAAAAAGTCTTTTTCCCCTAAAACATCTGCGGGAGGGTAGATGTTTTCCAAAAAGACCGTTTGTTTTCTAGAAGACAAAAGATCTAAAAAAGACTTTTTCACATCTTTTTCAAAAAGACATATTTTTTATCTTTTTGAACAACTTTTTTGAACTTTTCAACTACATTCACCCCACCCTAACCCTACCCCCACCCCCACCCACCCCTACCCCCACCCTTACCCTCACCCTACCTACCCTACCCTTACCCTACCCCCACCCACCCCACCCTTACCCATACCACCAACCCCCATCTACCACCCCCACCCACCCCTTTCTCACTCCCACCTACCCACCCCACTCCCATCGCACCCGGGTTATTTTAACTAAAATTGATGTTAGAATGAACGATTTCAAAAAGACGTTAAAAACAAACAAACTTTTTTATGAAGGGCGAAGACATGGAAAAGAACTTTTGGTCCACATCTTCTTCCGCAGACATGGACAAAGACAAAAGACATTTTACATCTTCCAAAACAAACACCACCTTAAAGTCGTAGAAAAATCCCACAATCCCTTTTCCAGAGATCTCATCATCTACTCCGTTGCCGTCTCCGATGTCCATATCGTCTCTGCCATCCATAACCCTATAGAGATCTCATCATCAACTCCACTGTCGTTACTGACGGAGATCTCATATTTGTCGACCAACACTTTCTTCATGTTTGAGGTTGATTTATTATGAGTGTCAGATTTGGAACATAACATTTGTATGGAAAAATTAAAATATGGGTCGGAAGAAATATTTGTAAAAAACCTGATAAATTTTGGGTAATTTCTTATTATTCATTAATGTTAGAATTTTGATTTCGTGAGTTCAATCTGTGTTCATAGTGATTCTTGGATCTTGTTTTGTTATTTTTTTAATCATCGATTTGGAGATGTTTCTATGTTGTTGAGGGTTTAGTGTTCTAATGCTATTGAAGATTTACTATTTCTAATCTTTGAATATTCTTGATTCCACTTAATGCTTTTAAGTGCTTGAACGTTTGAATGTTTTTTTTGTTACAATATGGATGTTGCAAATTTTTGTGTTTTTTTATTTAAAAGTTAAAATTGCTGCAATCTTTTTTCATATTTATAAAAGAAGATGTTGACCAAAAGTCAACCGTCTAAAAAAAGATTGTTTTTTTTAATGTTTTCAGGTTGCATAAATGATAGTAAACCAGATTGATGGTGATGGAGGTTGCGGTGGTCGTGGTAGTTTAGTTGACCAAAATAACAAGAAGGATAATAAATCAATAATGGAACTCGTTTACCCCTTTATTTTTTCACTCTCTTGGACCTTGTTTTCTTATTTATTTGTTTACTTCTTTCTCACTGCAATACTATCTTCGAAAAATATCACTACCCCTTTCTTCTTTCGGCGTGATCTCTCTAACACCCTTTCCGTTTATAGCCACAAAAGCTAGAAGAACAACTCAACAGAAGGCATGCGAACATCGTCGATCATCTCTCTTTGGTCTTCAGAGGATATAATCAAAATTGGAGCTGCGTTTAGCTACCTATCAATCGATAGAACAAAATTGAACACCGATTTACCCTCTCTTCTGGCCCGAGGAAGCTACAGTCATCATCCATGGTCTTTGACTCGTCTTGTTAAACTAAACACTCTTTCTCTTAGGGATGAGCATGGGTTGGTTTTTGGCTAAAACCGAACCCAAACAATAGAAGTCTGTTTTTTGGTTTTAAAACCCATATGGGTTGGTTTTTGAATGGGTCGGTTTTTTCGGTTTTTCAGTTTGGGTTTGTGGGTTTTCGGTTTAAACCCGTGGGTTTATGGGTTCATGCGTTTCTGGTTTTTCAGGTTTGAAACCGCGGGTTTGTGGATTTAAACTCATTGAAAGTACATTGTTATAAAGTATAAATGGGTTTGTGGGTTCAAACACACTAAAACAATGGTTCAACATCATAGATTTGTAGGTTCAAACCCACCAGAAATACGTTTCTATAAAGTATAAACGGGGTTGTGGATTCAAACCCGTTGAAACCATGGGTTTAAAACCGCGGGTTTGTGGGTTTAAACCCATATGATTTTGTGGGTTTATGGGTTCAAAACCAAACCGACCCGTATAAGTCGGTTTTTTCAAAAACTCAAACCCACTCCGTCAGTTTTTGTCGGTTTTTCGATTTTGCTCATCCCTACTTTCTCTGCATCCACAGTTGCCCAAATGGGTCATACAGTCCTGGACATCTTTCCTTTCTTATCGCTCGATGTGTTGCAATGAGTGAATTACACTCTGTGCTCTCTAAACTTTGTTCAATAGTGATTGCGCTTGAGAATATCCAACGCAAAACAAACTTAGATGAACCAAACTCTCGTCGAAAAAGACAAAGCTTTTAATTTTCCACTTCCATTGCCCTTTATGGTGCTTATACCAATGTTTATTATATGTTGGAGAGTTGTGGGTCTAGTTTATAATACAATTAACACAAGTTAACCCAACAAAAATACTAGACAACTTTGTATTTTATAAAAAAAGATTAATAAAATAAGGATATTTATGTTATTTAACACAAAATTGTAAAAAAGTTGAAATTTAATTTCGTTCAAGTTTTTACCAACCAAACGCTTATCATATTTTAAATGCTTATAAATTCAACTCCATCAAATCCAAATCCATTACCACTTTCAAAATCCTACAAAAACAATGTAACAATCCAAACACCCCCATAGTTTTAGGCTTTACCGGGATTATTATTTAGGGGAAGTCAAGAACCTTAAAGTTTTCTCCCCAATTCTATTGACACTCATATGTAATATTGTTATTTTGGTTCATTTTCTACCACATATTTTTGCAATAAAAACCACTATAGTCTGGTTCTTTTTCGGTTTAACCATTGAAATAATTTTTTTCTAGTTTAATCATTGAAAGTTTGTTTTTGTTTTCAAAAAAACCACTGTAAGCTTGTTTTATTTTCAAAAGAACCACTAAACATTTTTTTCGATAATGAGTTACAAAAATCATTTGGAATAATAATTTTTCTGGATACGAGGTGGTTTTGTAGAAAAATATTCAAACTTTGAATGGTTTAATCATGAAAATTAATTGTTTGAGTGGTTAAACCGCAAAAAGATCAAATTGTAATGGTTTTTATAGAATGCAAAGTTTTATGCAGTAGTTTTTCCTGAAAAATTAAACAAACTCTCGGTGGTTAAACTATAAAAAAAATTCTTTCAGTGATTAAACCGAAAAACCAAACTATAGTGGTTTGTATGACCCGGAATGCAATAGAACACTGAAAACCCAAAAAAACTACCAACCCAAGGTTAATTGTCTATAGACTATAGTGCCTTTTCAAGTGGAACGTATAGTGCTATTAATTGAATGATATGGTTTGTTGTTTAATTGTTCGTAAATTTGGTTATTGTTGCTTTATAGGTTATTGTTGATTATGTTCATGAGTAGATGAACGAAGAGTTAAGATGGAACGTGAAGAATTGTGGCCAACATATAAGGCCATGGGGAGTGGTGGTGTTATAGCAATGGTGTTAACACCAAAAAGTGATGTCACGTCACCACCATCTTTAACACCAAATATGGGGGTGTGGTGGTGTTATAGCAAGTGGTGTTATAACTTTTTCTTTTTTTTTTCTTTTTTTTTTTGGTAACCGAAAATACAAAAAAATATAGTTAATTGATTTTTTTTTTCACAATAAAACTACCATTTCATTCAATAAAAACACAAATTACAAAATCCTAAAAATTTAAAAGCAACAGTAAAAATAAAAAGAAATTCGTTAAATAAAAACAAACCAAAAAAAACTAATAAACATCATTGATGTCGTTGAATGGGGGGGGGGGGGGTTCATTGTAGTCATCCGCACCGCCTGCGTCTACCCAAAGATATTCGGTCAAATCTTGTTGAAGCCTATCATACGTGTCTTCATCATAAAGCTCTAACATTTTGTTGAAATATGCATCCGAGCCCATTTGAATTGTTGCAGATGGGTGAAGAACATCGTTCGGATTATACGTACAAATATTACGCCCCTTCTCTTCTATCATCATGTTATGTAGAATGAGCATTGCGTACATCACCTTCTTTATTTTCTTATCATCCCATGCTTGAGCCGGGTATTTTAGAACGTGCCATTTCTCTTTTATAGCTCCAAAACCCCTTTCTACGTCCTTCCGTGCCGACTCTTGTCGCTTTGTGAAATATTTTCTGTCCTCCTCAATTGGATGTTGATACGCTTTGACCATCGTTGAGTATCGCGGATATATCCCATCGGCAAGATAGTAACCATACTTGTAGTTGTGTCCATTCACAACGAAAGGACACTCGGGTGCTTTGCCGAGCAAGTATTTGTTGAATATCGGCGATGAATTAAGCACATTTATGTCATTGTTAGACCCCGGCATACCGAAGTATGCATGCCAAAACCAAAGATCTTGGGACACAACGGCTTCTAGCATGATCGTTGGGTGTCCGTGGTCACCGCGTGTGAAAAGGCCTCGCCACGCGTTTGGACATCGTTCCCATTGAATGTGAGTGCAATCGATACTTCCAAGCATTCCTCTAAAACCGTGCTTCTCGTAATGAAACGCGTATAATTGCTCTACATCACTTTTTGTTGGTATGCGTAAGTAAAGGGGACCATAAAGTTCTATCACGGCTTCACAAAAGTTATACGTACTTTCTCGGGCTACTCTCGCCGACATCTTCAAATCGTCCAACGAGTCCGCCGCTACGCCGTATGCCAATTGTCGAAGTGCGGCCGTCATCTTTTGATATGTCGTAAACCCCCGCCTCTTCCGAGCATCGTACCTCAATTGAAAGCAGGGATAATGAATAAATTCTTCGTCAAGCGATAACGGTTACGAAAAGTGAGATCGTCGTACAAACAATCGTCGGTGAAGTAATCGGCCATTAGACGCTCGTGTGCGGCTTTACGATTTCTATTTTTTGTTTTCTTTTAAGCTTTGCTCAGACATGCGCCGGGGGTTCTACAAACGCCGTCAACACATTCGTAGCAGCTTCAATAAAATGTGGAATAAACATGTCGTCGTCCGGAGAGGAAGAATCGGAAATCGGCATTTCATCGTTGAAAACCGGCGTTTCGTCATCGGAGCCGGACATTTCTTCATCAATATTCATAGGAAGAGGATCCATTTTTTTTTGAGAGAGTATTTTGTAAAAGAGAGGTGTGAAAAACAATTGGAGTAAATGAGTATTTATAGGAAAAAATTAAAAAAAAAATTTCAAAATACCCCAACGGTCGACTTCAACGGGCAAAAGAGCCGTTAACGTGCGTGGTGAGAATGGCGCAGGATGGCGGATGGCGGATGGCGCACATATGGTGGTGGTGTTCACATGGCTATGGCGGCACCATAGCCTTTGGCGGATGCTATCACACGGGTACACCCCATGGCCTAAGATATCGACAAGGTGTATAACATAATCATAAAGCTCACCCAAGGAAACAACATACCCATCTAATTTGACTTTGACACTATTAATTTTTGAGATTTGGTTTTGATACTTTAAAATCAAAAAAGAAATTTTATTTTGCTAATCGAATATTACTTTTATTTTGGTAGTTGAATATTAATGCTTTGGTTTTGGGGTAAAAAAATTGAATTTGATGTGTGAATTTTGGTTATGGAATAGCGACATATTCGACACCTGATACACCGTCGCTAATTATATTAGTGACTAAGATTACTATAAGAAACTATTCATCTATAAATCATTAGCGACGGAATACGACAAAAGCCATATGATTTCTAAGAGTTCCGCGACAACCTAATCCATCACTAAATCCCTTGCCAATTATGTCTCAAGCATTCAGCGACCAAAGATTTTCTGCCGACATATTTCCATCGCTGATCTGTCGCTGTTGGTCTTTAGAAACGGAGTTCCGACCGAAATGTCTATTGTTGGTCCCTATGTTTCTAGTTTGCAGAATAGAAATTGTAGTAACGATTAGGAGCACGATAGAACTAGAGACACATGAGAGCACGGGCGGCTCTTAGAGTGTGCGGGAGGTGCGACCGCACAGGTCCCCGAAAAAATTGGGCCCCGATTTTTAGCAAAATTATCTAGTAGTTATATAATATATATTACTTTTCGTAAATGAAAGCATAAGTTACGTCTAGTCCAAATGGCTATGGGCGTCACCACACTTTTGTTTCTCCTAGCTGATCCGAGTTCGAGTCCTACAATCTCCATTGTTGTCCTTTTTTTTTTTTTTTTTGTAAATCCCCTTTTTTCTCATGCTTTTTTTGTGAATCCCTTTTGTTGTCCTTTTTTTTTTTTTTTTGTAAATCCCCTTTTTTCTCATGCTTTTTTTGTGAATCCCTTTTTTTCTCATGGGGCGCCTTCTTCTTTTTCTTTTTTATGAAATAACTTCAAATGCCAATTAACTCTCCTGCTTCTTTTCTTTTTATTACCGATCGCTATTTTTTATTTACCCTTTACAATTAATATTAGCCCAATACAATTACAAACCCAATTAATATTTAGGGCCCTTTAATAAGAATAGACGTGATCGGCATCTGCAAGATTGACGTCAATTTTTCTAATCAACAACCCTATGTCCGTATCCTCATATTGACGTGATTGACTGATCGGCAAGACTGAAAGACGACAATAATGAAGATGTCATACTTTCGGATGAGGAGAAGTTTAAAGTTAATTACTTTTTATATATTGTAGATCAAGCAATGGCTTCTCTTAAAACAAGATTTGAACAATACAAAGAGTATGAAAACAATTTTGGTTTTTTGTTTCCAAAAAAATTAAAGGAAGTTAATGACAAAGATCTTAAGTTGTGTTGTAGCCGTCGGAAGCCGCACTTAAGTATGGTGAACAATCATATATTGATGCCACTGAACTTTATCCGGAGTTAAAGCTGCTTGACGAGTTCTTACCAAGTGAAGCTACCAACCCCACTGATGTTTTGAAATATATGAAAAAAGTCGATTGTTTTCCTAATGCAATTATTGCATATAGAGTCTTGCTGACTATTCCAGTAACAGTGGCGTCTGCAGAAAGAAGTTTCTCAAAACTGAAGTTGTTAAAGTCCTACTTACGGTCCACAATGTCACAAGAAAGACTTAATGGATTAGCAATGATAGCTATTGAAAACGATATATTGGAGACTATTGATTATGAAGATTTAGTGAACAACTTTGCTTCCAAGAATGCTAGGAGAGCTTCACGATTCTTATAGCTATGTAAAATTATAGATCGTATTATCGTTATTGTGTTTTGATCATTTTTATAACAATTATGGACTTATGATAGTATTAATGAATTTTGCTTATATAAAAAAATTATATTAGAGCCCATTTTTATTTTTTGCACAGGGCCATCAAAATCAACGAGACGCCCCTGCATGAGAGACTATGACCGGTTGACAGATCAGTAATTAAGTTCGATGAGACGAATTTTTGTCACAGATACCTATGTTTCTAGTAGGGTTTATACAGTATTTTAGTATTATGGTGACGATGAGGAGCACAAAAGAGCTAGAGACACATTAAAAGCTATGAATGACTGGTCGACGGATCAATAATTAAGTTCGATGAAAAGAAATGGTAGTATCCAAATGAAACTCTTAAAAGTTTGTTATAACATTGTTTTATAAGTACATTAAGCTTTGAAAGATCTTTTAGTTGAGTAAATAAAGGTGTGGGTGCAATTATGTGAAGGGAAAGTCGGGTGCTTGAGATATAATTTGGGTAAAATGTAGGACTAAATTCTAAATTATATATGTATTGTTGTCGCTGTGATTTTCTAATTCTTTTGCCATTATTCCATATGTAGCCTAACTTCAGATAGAAAAGGGGGGGGGGGGGGGGGGGGGGGGGGGGGGGGACTCTGGTATGTTCATAATTGAGGAAAACGGATAAAGAATCTCTTACGCAAATATCAAACTCAAGGAAGCAAATATGTTATCAGTTAGTGGCAAAGAATTTTACGCCTGAACTTTTCTTCCCTATCTTTGTGTACATCATTGAGCTCAAAGCAATCTCAATGATCAAACATCCATAAACCAACAGATATAGTTGTTTTTCCTGAGAAAAAAGCAATCTCTTAATTAATAATCAAACATCTTAAAAGTCGCTATGGATATAACTCTCTAAAAATTAAAAATAGTATAAAAGAATAAACTTAACATTATTATATTACTAGACAACAAAATATAAAAAACTAGAATTCTTTGCGCACATGGGTAGTATTTTTATTTCCTTTACACATGGTGCATGAAATATACACCATTAAACTATAAGTTTTTAGACAACAAATGATCAGATGACAGCATTTGATTCCTATTATATACCTCCTTCCAAAACTCTAGAGTTATTTTATATTATCTCTCTCTCTCTCTCTCTCTCTCTCTCTCTCTCTCTCTCTATATATATATATATATATATATATATATATATATATATATATATATATATATATATATATATATATATATATATATATATATATATATATATATACTTAGTATCTTTTGAGAACCAAATTCACCCCGAGAACTCCCAACTCCTTTTGGATCAATCTTATATCTCCCAAATCAATATTTTTTTCAAAATACCGACCTCATAGGCCTTTTAGACCCTCAAAATGGGCCCGGGCGCTGAAAAAATTTCAGAAAAAACTACTTTTTTTTTGAAAAAATTTGTACATGTACAAAAAAAAATTTGCACATGTGCACATTTTTTTATACTTACACTTTTTTCAAGTTTTTTTATGGATATCTTTCTAACATATATTTAAGGCGTTCTGTACAAAAAATTTGAAAAGAAATGTACGTATAAAAAAGTTTGCACATGTGCAAATTTTTTTCAAAAAAAAAAGTCGTTTTTTTCGGTTTTTTTTTAAATGCTTAAATATGTGCGTTTTAGGCCCCTATATTTTTTGTTTTTCGAAAATTTTTACCATTTGGGAGTTCTCGGGACATAGTTGGTTCTCAAAAAATCTCAACTATATAATATATATATATATATATATATATATATATATATATATATATATATATATATATATATATATATATATATATATATATATATATATATATATATATATATATGGTGTGGATCCGATGATGACTAAAAACATGGTGAGGACTACGATGACAATTCTCCACCACCAACTTCAACAATGACAAAAACATCAACTCTGACACTTGGACGTGACGCGTTCGTATACGACGCAAGTGCATTGAACGTAATACGGAGTCGATGATTTAATCATGTGCGATGACGTTATTTATGTGGGTTTTTCTTTAATTTCGTTTTTTAATATATTTTTTAATTTTTTTAGAACATATATACTCAGTTTTCACTTATTTTGTTTTTTTTTTCCTTTTTTATTTGTTATTTTTTTGTTTTTTTCCTTTTTAATATTTTTACTACATATTTGATGTTACTAGCTAGTGTTATTTTGTTTTTGTTTTTTTTTTTTTTTTGATATTTTTACTTTTTTATGTTTTTCAACTAAATATAGATACGAGTGTTTTATGTTTAACAATTATAAAAGTTTTGAATCATAAAAAAATTAAGCATCATAATATTTTGCGGTCATACTAATTTCGGATCATAAAATTTGGATCAAAATATTTTGAATCATACTATTTTGGATCATATCATTTTTTTAGTCACATGATTTTCCATCAATAATATATTCAATTAAATAAAGTTTTTTTTGTTCATAACAAATTTTGGATCATTATATATTTTGAATCAATTAATTTTGAATCATTTAACTTTGAATCATAAAAGATATAATTAAGGATCATAAAATATTTTAATCAAAATATTTTTAGATCATAGCAAAATAAGGGTCATAAAATGTTGAATCATAACTCTTTTTAAATCATAAATATTTTGAATTATCTTATTTTGGATCATATTATGTTCAACATTTTTTTTTTGAAAAAACCTTGTATTCTTTTAAAATAAAGTTTGGTATCTAAACAACCTTATTTTTTAAAATTTCATTTCAAAAAGTTTATAATATATGATATATAATAAACCGTAAAAAGATTTTAAACTTGGAGAACGAAAATTTTCACATCCTATTTTTTATAAAAAAAGTTAGAATCATTTAAACAAAATGTTCGTATCTTTAACAACAAAAAAACTCTATCATTGAAATAGTATTACGAAAAACTCTATCATTTGCTTTTTTGAATTTGGATGAAAATTTCGGTATATTTGATAAAAACAAATATTTTTTAAAATTAAAATATGAACACTTCAAAATTTATTTTTAAAACATTCTTTTTACAAACTCACTAGTATAGTGATTAGAAAAAGTATCATTTAAATTTTCATGATTTTTGGAGAATATTTTTTTTCTGGGTTTTTTTATAAATTTTAAAAAGTAAACAAATATTTTTTTTTCAAAATTTCATGATAGTGCTCAATTTGTAGAAAATTAAATTTTAAGAACTTTGGTATTTTCAGGATTTTTTTTTGTAAAAAAAAAAAATTATAGCCGAAAAATAAAACGGGTGGAAAAAAACTAAAAGTCCAACCAATGGCTTGGCGACACGTAGCATAGAGAGAGAAAGAGAGAGAGAGAGAGAGAGAGAGAGAGAGAGAGAGAGAAAGAGAGAGAGAGAGAAATTGTATAGTTTTGTACGTGGAGGCGCGTGTTGGGGTTTTTTTTTTCTGATTTTTTATTTTTTTTCTTATTTCATTTATCATTTTAACCTCCAAATATTTAACATTCGTCGGAATTTGTCAAAATCTCGCCAAAAATGAATCATTAGATAAATAAAAAATAACATGATTCACCAAAAAAAATTGAAAACACATATTGATGAATTATTTTTTTAGTAAATCAAGTTTTTATTTACGTTACTGACAATTTTAGTGAATAGCAACAAAATCATCGTAAAAATGAATCTTTGAGTGTTTACTTGAGATTTTTTTTTGTGAATCCTATTATTTTTGCATCATCTATTGATTGATTTTGATGGTTCTTCAAAAAAACATGTAAATAAAAAACTTTCTTACCTTCATACCAAAAATTTCTTTCTTACCAGATCCGAAACCTATATATATATATATATATATATATATATATATATATATATATATATATATATATATATATATATATATATATATATATATATATATATATATATATGAAACAGTGAATATATGACTGTTAGGTACCTAAACTTAAGTATAGAACCATCTAAAAACGATGTAGTTTTAAGTAAAAATAATCCAATTTTTATGACAAAACTATCAATGAAAATGAACAATTATATAATTTTTTTTGCATTTCAAAAATCCATCAAAATTTCGAGAAAAAATGTAAAAAAACCAGTATTTTTTAATAATATAACTCAAAATGCTTACTCCTTCGACCAAAAAACTGTATCTAAAATATTTGTGAAAACCTTAATTGAACGATCTGCATATTATTTTTAACTTCTATGGATCTATTATATTACATATTGTTTGTAAAAATGTAAAATAGTATTATTTTTTTATCATGGTTTTCAATTTATTCATATACAAATAAAGAGAGTAAACACATATTCGATACATCTAGGACGGTTTGTGGATATAGGAACAATAGCAAACAAAAATCATGATTAGGTTGCATATATTTGAGTCAACACTATGTAGTTTGTATGTGTGTATGTATGTATGTATGTATGTATGTATGTATGTATGTATGTATGTATGTACGTATGTATGTATATAAGAAAATAATATTAAGTCATATTTCCTAAAGTCTGGGGATTCTGATTGTCAAATACCTTAAAAATATCAAAGCTTCTTTTTGTATCACATGATTCATAGGATGTCGTTCATAAATGAGTAGAAAAAAAATATAGTTTTATAATTTCAGTGATTTTCATCTATATTTTTATAGAGATTAAAAAACTGGATTCATTAATGAATAAAAGTATAGATGCAAATATAGTGTTTATCATTAAAAAAAAGTTTTTTCTATTCAAGTTCATTCCGGACCTGAAGAGGATGCTTATATCGGTAAGCCAGTTGCATGACCACAGACATCATGTAAAGTTTGACCACCACCAATGGGAGGTGATGAAGGGGAACCTAGTGGTTACCAGAGGTCAGAAGTGAGTGACCTTTTAAATGATTAAGGCTTCAGCAGGAGAGGCAAACAGTGTTGTCGAAGAAATGAAGACTTCCACTCTGTGACACCAGAGACTCGGACACATGAGTGAGAAGGGGATAAAGATGTTGGCATCCAAGGGTAAAATTCTGGAAGTGAAAAATATCGCTTTAGAATTTTGTGAATCTTGTGTTATCGAGAAATGGAAGATGGTCACATTTGTTAAGATGGAGCAAGTACCTAATGCAGCTGGACTTGTTCATTCATACTTGTTTGGTCCGACTTTGTTATCTTCAGCCGGGGGGGGGGGGGGGGTTCTAGTCACTACATCGCTTTCATAGATGATCCAACGAGGAAGGTGTGTGTTTATTTTCCAAAGCATAAATCTGAAGTCTCCACCACCTTCAAGAAGTTGAAGGCAACTGTTGATGTTGATACTAACCTCAAAGTCAAGTACCTAAAGTAATAAAATAGGGGCGAATACAACATTCGATAGTTTGTTGATTACTACACTGAGCACGAGATCCATATGTTAAAAAGGGTTCTAGAGACACATCAATGGAATAGATGGGTAGAGTGGATGAACAGAACTCTAAATGAGATGAAGAAGAGCATGAGATTACAACAGGTTTTCCCAAGATGTTCTGGCAAATCTCATGAATACCACAGCCCACCTAATCAAAGAATACCCTTAGCACCCATATGGTTCGATATACCTGAAGAGGAATGGCAAGGCCGGGAGATATACCTCAAACACTTTAGAGTCTTTGGATGTGTTTTGTTTGTCAAGGTTATGTACAGCGAAAACGAAAAGCTAGAGGCGAATGCAAAGAAGTGCTTCTTTTTCGGGCACATATTGGATGCCATGGGGTACCGCTTCTAGGATAGCCAAAATCGAAGGGTTGTTCGAAACCGAGATGTGGCATTCAATGTAGGTGCCATATACAAAGATGTTTTTGCAGACACTTGGGTTCAAAGAAGATAATCTAAAGACAGTAGACAAGTAGAGATTGGATATTCTGGATAGAGACCTTGCAAGGCCATCCCATATCGTCGAAAATAGTAGAGAATCTGAAGGCAATGGGAGCGTAGAGACATTTGATAATATTGGAGTGAGTGAGAATGAATCCTAAGGAAACCAACCCTTAGATAGTGATTACTCAGACGAAGGTTACGAATGTACTACAGTTGCAATATGTAGTATCCTTTGAAGATCCAGTTGAGAGAGATGACCCCCGATACGATACCCAATGTTGTCATATTTGCTATTGATAAAGAATGGGGAACCAAAGAATTATCATAATCCTTAAGGATGAGACAATCCATACAGTAGAAGAAGGATATAAAGGATGAGTTACGATCACGTGACAAGAACGAGACTTAGTCTCTTGTCATGTTACCAGTAAAAAGAGGGAAGTAACCAACTTGTAGATATTCAAGGTCAACGATAAAGCTGATCGAAATAAGAGATAAAAGGCTAGATTGGTGGTAAAGGGGTTCCAATAGAATAAGGGAATCGATTGTAATGAAATATTCTCTCCAGTTGCCAAGATGACCACAATCAGAAGAGTCTGTAGTATTATGGCTTTAGAAGATTTATATCTCGAACTGGTTGATGTGAATACAACATTCTTGCAAGGGGACCTTGATGAAGATACCTACATGGCATAACTGAAAGGTTTTCAAGTTGCTGGAAAGGAAGACATGGTGTGCGAGTTGAAGAAAAGTCTATATGGATTGAAGCAAGCTCCAAGAAAGTGGTACTTAAAGTTTGTTTCATGAGGAGGAACGACTACAATAGAAGTGAGAGTGATCACTGTTGTTACCAAAAGAAGTTCTAGTCTTCATTCATCTAATTTTTGCTTTATTTTGATGATATGTTGGTGGTAGTGTCCGACATACAAAGGATCAACAGGCTTGAGCATCCGCTATTAGAGAGTTTGAGATGAAGGACCTAGGTGCAGCTAAAGTAGATACTGGAGATGAACATCGTCCAAGATACAGCTATAGGAGTTCTAAATTTTTTTAGGGGAAGTACATCTGAAAGGTTCTAAAGAAGTACAATATGGCGGATGCTAAGGCCAGAAGTACACCACTTGAGAGTCACATGAAACTCTCAAGAAGCAATCCCCAATAACGGAAGAATACAAAGCAGAAATGGTTAAGATCCCCTATGCATCCATACTAGGTATCTTGATGTACGTAATGGTGTGCACCAGACCAGACATTGCTCATGCAGTGGGAGTAGTCAACACATTTATGTCTAATCTGAGGAAGGAGCATTAGGAAGGAGTCAAGTGGCTGCTTCGCTACTTGAAATGTACCTTAGACGTCACCATGAGTTCCCAAAGCCAGAAGGTCGTGCTAGAAGGTTTTTCCCATGTAGATCAAGGGGTTGTATGAATTCATGGAAGAGTACTACTAGTTATGTATTTACATTTGGAGAAACCACAGTCAGTTAGATGTCAAGACTATAGAATTTATTTATGGATAGAATCTGATTTTTTATTCTAATCTGAATCATTGATTCTTTCAATCAGATACCCTGTAAATGTTTTTATATTAACACAATACTTATCATTCTCAATATAACCTAACATTTTGATTTCTTCCTAACAAAGTCATCATGTATTTTAATTTTGGGCAAACATAAAAAAGACATTAAATTTTCAAAAAATTTCGATTTTGACACTGTGTTATTTATTTTTTCAATTAAGTCACTAAATTTTCAATTTTTTCAATTAAGTCACTATATTTTCAATTTTGTTTCAATTTTGACCATTTGACCGGTCAACCCGGTAGCCAGCTACGTGGTATGATGACGTGTCGATCTTGATGATTGGACACTGACATGGCATGCTGACGTGGCACCCGAGTGTCAAAATTGAAACAAACTTGAAAACACAGTGACTTAATTGAAAAAAATTGAAAACTTAGTGACTTAATTAAAAAAAATAATACAGTATCAAAATCGAAAATTGTTGAAAACTTAGTGTCTTTTCTGAAAATTTTCCTACATTTTATAAAAGTATACATATCTCTTTTTAAGATTTTAGAAGTATATATTTTAGAAATATAAATACGTATTTTTATATTTTTAGAAGTATATATATGTATTCTTATGCTTTTAAAATATATATACGTTTTCTGCATATAAATAAGTATATATCAATAAAAGACGTATTATAAAACGAGTTCACACATCTTTCTCAATATATTTTTTTTTATCATAAACATATTTTTGATTATTACGATACGTGATAATATACAATACACATGTATTTTATATTTTTAAAAACATAAAAATAAGTATTTGTACTTCTAAAAAATATACCAATAATTTAAAACACATAAAATGTGTTTATACTTCCAAAAAAACGCTTCTATACTCTTGAAAGATGTATGCATACTTCTAAAAACATAAAAATTTGTATATATGTTTCTAAAAGAACATATTTTAACATATAAAAGAATATGTTTATACTTTTAAAAACATGAAAATATATTTATACTTCTAAAAAACATAAACATATGTATTTATACTTCTAAAGACGTAAAAAACGTATTTATAATTTTAAAAATGTATTATACTTCTAACCAAAAATACTCAAACCAACATAAACATATGTATTTATACTTCTAAATGTAAACATACACGAGCTTACTTAAATCAACATAACGGAACAAACATACTTATTTTTATGTTTTTAGAAATATAAAATACGTTTTGTTTTGCGTATAATCACGTATCGTATCAATCAAAAGCATGTTCATAATGGAAGAATATCGAGAAATAGGCTTAAACTTGTTTTATAATACGTCTTTTATTGATATATACATCTTTATATTTAGACAAATGTATTTACATTTTTAAAAACATAAAAATACATACACACACACACACACACACACATATATATATATATATATATATATATATATATATATATATATATATATATATATATATATATATATATATATATATATACACACACACACACACTTATCAAAATGTATCTATGCTTCTTAAAATATAAAAAAATATGTATTTATAATTGTAAAAAATATATCTATACTTCTAAAAACGGAAAAAAACAAATTTATACTTTTAAAATATGTAGGGCAAATTTCAAAAAAGACACTAAGTTTTCAAAAAAATTTGACTTTGACACTATGTTATTTTTTTCAATTAAGTCACTAAGTTTTCAATTTTTTCAATTAAATCACTATGTTTTCAATTTTGTTTAAATTTTGACACTCGGGTGCCACGTCAGCATGCCATGTCGGCGTCCAATCATCAAAGACCGACACGTCATCATGTCACGTCAGATGACAACCGGTTGACTGGTCAAACGGTCAAATTGAAACAAAATTGAAAACATAATGATTAACTGGAAATTTTGAAAACTTAGTGACTTAATTGAAAAAAATAACAGAATGTCAAAATCGATTTTTTTTGAAAAGTTAATGTTTTTTTTTTTAAAATTTACCATTTAATTTTCTTAAAACGTACGAGCGAAAATGTATGTAGATAAATAAAAACTAAGGAGAGGACAGGGATTTTATGACCTGTAAGAGTTGGAAAGGTCTATTATTCAGGTTTTGATATTTAGAAGCCAAAAGGCTAGGTAATCAATCAATGACAAAATTTAATTAAAGTTAAAAATAAAATTGTTGCATATGTTTAGACATAGATGACATGTTTGAGTATTATATTACTTGTCATTAAAAAATTACAAGAGATGCTTTATAATTAATATATGATAATAAACTTATGAATTTTTATTTATAGATTTTTTAAATAATTTTTCTAGATCACAAAAGGTAACACAAATATAAAAACCCGGTTAAAGTTAAGTGATAGAAAACAAGATAAATCTACTTTAAACAAAAAGGAATAGGCATGGTCCAACACGATTTTGGTGCAGTTATACAATCGTGGCTGTTTAACGGGTCTAGATTAGACCAAAACAAAACCAAAAAAACAAATAAAGGAAACAAAGTATATTATTAAGCGGTTGAGACTTTTAAATTTTTTTTTAATGACAAATCTATTTACCCCTAATTTCACCTATGTATCTTTTTAGTAAGGACTATCGATATTTGTACTAAAGATATATACATAATACAATACAAACAGCATTAAATCGATTTAATAGAATACCATCTCGTAATAAACTTCTTTTTCTTTATAAACACGTTGTAGCCATAAACCGTTAGAAGATTCAGAACATGATTCCACTTTAACTTTTTTGAATATGGACAAAAACAGATTACTTTTATAGATAACTTTTCATATAATATGGAATCATTTCACATGCAACAAAACATTTTACTACCATCAACACAACGAGGGGTTTATTCTTCTATGAAATGGTTCATGAAAATTGGAACCTTCCATTACATATGCTCTAACGAGTAAATGTGGTGTTCTTTAAAATATTAAATCATGAGTAATTTAATCATCAAATCTTAAAAACATTTTCCTTAGATATTACCATATACGTAAATAGATTGGAATATTTTATATAATAATTTGATATTATGATATTAGCACATTAGATAATGTGAGATTTACATATAACCGAGTTTTCTTCATAGAATATAAATACATTTTTTCTAAATTCTAATTGATTTTTTAGAATGGCTGAATGGATTAAAAAAAGAAAACTAGCAAGGAGCTAAAGCTATATTACAAAAAGTTTAAGGGATTTTGAAGCCAACAATCCCATTTAATTTTACAATTACAATTTCTAAACGAAAACCAAGAAAAAGAGTAATCAACAATCCTATCGATGATCCGTTCCTTTTTATTGCAAGAAGTCGTGAAAACCAAATCGTTCCTGAATTTCCAGATCATCTAATAAACTGTCATGATGATTGCAAGAAGAGATTGTCTTCGAATGAGGGTTGGTTGATTATTTTGAATCTATTGGGACAAGACTGGTCCCAATCCAGTTGGAATAACGATGTCGAGCCATCTATTGAGAGCATTCCATGTCCGTGTAGCAACGTCACAACCGTTGAACAAATGGTAAGTAGTTTACTGTTTGTTGTAAAATACGACGGATTCGAATTGACTTTAGACAGTATTAGCTCAATGCGGAATAGGATTAAAATTATCAAATGGTAATAATCACAACGAAAATACGAATAAAGTAAATAAAATAGAGACACGAGGATTTACGTGGAAAACCCAAATCGGGAAAAACCACGGGCGGAGGAAGCCGAGAACCAATTCACTATATTTTGTGGTGTTTACAAAATGTTTGGAGAAATATAAAAAATTAAAAATACAAAGAGTTTATAACTCTTATGTATTAATAAGAAGATGAATAAGAAGAGAAGATGTTTTGGTGTGGTGTGAGATGATTTTTGCAAATGATTTCCTATCCTATTTATAGGAAATGTTTACATGCCATATTAGAAAAGAAACTCATTTTAAAATAAAGTCTTGCATGCCATCTTTGAGAAAATCTTCATCACATGGGCTGCAAGGATAATAAGCAGCCATGCCAACTTTGAATTTGAAGTTTTAGCTTTGAATTTTGAAGTCATACTTCACAATCTCCACATTGACTTCAAAATAGAACAAAACTTGTATACCCATTTGATAAAACCAACAACTCTTCAAACTTCAAAACTCCATAAGAAACTGCAATCACCATATAGAGAAAAATTGATCCTGAAAAAATGAAATACTTCCTCTACCACGAGCCTAATCAGGCTCAACTGCGATCAGAAATACCCATTAAGTCCAAACATAATTTGAACTTGACTATAGGAAAACTTTTAGTGAACATATCAGCAGGATTATAATCTGTATCGATATTTTCTATGACACAATCACCTTTTTCAATGATATCACGCACAAAATGATAACGAATATCAATGTGCTTTGTACGGTTATGAAACATCTGATCTTTACTCAAGAAGATAGCACTTTGATTATCACAGAATACTGTGGTAACCTTTATTCTATCATCGAGTTCTCTAAACAATCCCTTTAACCAAATATCTTCATTAACTGCTTCTGTAATCGCCATATACTCTGCCTCTGTAGAAGACAGTGCAACTGTAGACTGTAACTGGGCTTTCCAACTAATAGCACAACCGTTCAGTGTAAACACATACCCTGTAATGGATCTTCGTTTATCCAAGTCTTTGCCAAAATATGAATCAACATATCCAACCACCTCAGTGTTAGATTGTCCATAGCGTAGACACATAGAAGACGTACCGCGTAGATAACGTAATATCTACTGTACTGCTTTCCAGTGTTCTCTTCCCGGGTTCGCCATATATCTACTAACCATGCTAACTGCATAAGCCAAATCAGGGCATGTGCAGATCATAGCATACATCAAAGATCCAACAGCACTAGAGTATGGTACGCGTGCCATGTACTCCATATCAGTCTCAGTAGTAGGACTTAAAGCGGATGATAACTTGAAATGAGCTGCAAAAGGTGTGCTGACAGGCTTTGCTTCATGCATATTAAAACGTCTTAGGACTTTCTCAATGTAACCATTTTGAGAAAGATGCAAGATCCTAGACTTCCTGTCACGAACAATTTCCATACCTAAAATTTTCTTGGCAGCTCCTAAGTCCTTCATTTCAAAATCAGCTTTCAACTGGTCTTTTAACTTGTGAATCTCCTTCATATCTTTTGCTGCAATCAACATGTCATCCACGTACAAGAGTAAGTACATCTTTGAACCATCGTCACCTTTCTTGAAATAAATGCAGTTATCATAGGTGCACCTGTTGAATTTGTGACTGGTCATGAAAGAATCGAACCTCTTGTACCATTGTCTAAGAGACTGCTTGAGGCCATAGAGAGATTTCTTCAATTTACATACGTAGTCCTCCTTGCCAGGAACTACAAAACCTTCAGGTTGTTGCATGAAAATATCTTCCTCAAGCTCACCATTTAGGAAAGCTGTAGTAACATCTAGTTGCTCCAACTCATAATCATTTGAAGCAACTAACCCCAACAATGCACGAATAGAAGTGTGTATGACTACTGGGGAATAGATGTCAGTATAGTCAATGCCTGGAATTTGACTGTAGCCCTTAGCTACCAACCGAGCTTTATATCTTGGTTTCTCATTCGAGTTAACAGGTTCTTTGAGCTTGTAGACCCACTTGCATTTAACTGGCCTTTTCCCTTTTGGAATAGGAACTAAATCCCAAGTACCATTTCTTTACAAGGATTCCATCTCATTATGCATAGCAATCATCCAATCACTTGAGTCTTTAGATTTGATAGCCTCATCATAATTTAGAGGCTCCGTTTCCGACTCAATATCATTAGCAACAATAAAAGCATAAGCAACAAGTTCAGCTTCAGCATACCTATTTGGAGGAACAATTTGTCTTCTCGGCCTATCTCTTGCAATGCTTCGAGTAGTAGCTTGTGGTTGTGAACTTGTTGTTTCTTCAACAACGACATGCTCATTTGGCGAGGAAGACTCTTGTTGCTCAACTGGACTCGAAATGGTGACAGGTGAAGTAGGAAACTCCACCTCTATTTGAGCTTTCTCTTCATTTGCTTTTGATGATGCGACTGTATCTTCTGTAGAGTCGGAAGTTTGATGAATCATAGCAAACTCGTCAAAAGTAACATCTCTTGAGATGATGATTTTATTTAGATCATTGCTCCATAATTTGTAACCTTTAACTCCTGGATTATAACCAAGAAAGACACATTTAAGTGCTCTCGGTTCTAACTTCCCATTGTCAACTCGTGCATAAGCTGGACATCCGAAAAGTTTCAGATGTGTATAATCGGCAGGTTTCCCGGACCATAACTCATACGGAGTTTTCTTCTCGATTGCTCGTGACGGTGATCGGTTGATAACATAGCAAGCAGTAGAAGCAGCCTCTGCCCAAAAGGACTTTGGCAATTTGGAATTTGAAAGCATACATCGGACCTTCTCCATAATGATGCGATTCATCCTTTCAGCTACACCATTTTGTTGAGGCGTATGGACTACCGTGCGATGTCGAGTAATGCCTTCCATTCGACAATAGGCATTAAACTCTTCTGAGCAAAACTCTAGTCCATTATCCGTACGAAGATACTTTACCACCAATCCTGATTGCTTTTCAACCTGAACTTTCCAGTCTCTGAAGGTAGAGAAAACGTCTCCCTTATGTTTTAAGAAGAAACACCATACATTCCTGGAGAAATCGTCAATGATAGTGAGCATATAGTTAGCTCCACTTTTAGAAGCAACTCGAGCTGGTCCCCATAAATCTGAGTGGACATAGTCGAGTAGTCCTTTCGTTGTATGGATACCACTTGCAAACCTCACTCGTTTTGCCTTGCTATATACACAGTCTTCACAAAAATCCAAATCAACAATCTTTTGTTGACCAAGTAAACCTCTTCGACTCAATTCTGACATGCCTTGAAAACTCATATGTCCGAGTCGAAGGTCCCAAAGACGGGACTGATCTGGATCAGAAAGAGACTTTGAAACAATAGCAGCATCACTCGAAATTGTTTGCCCGTCAAGAAAGTAGAGGTCTGAGGTTTTTCGACTGGCTCTCAGTTTGTCGGAACCATCTTTGAACACCCTGAGAACTCCACCTTTACCGGCAAACTCGTATCCTTTTTATCAAAGGAACTAAGAGATAACAAGTTTCTTCTAAGGTCAGGGACATATCTAATATCCCCAATGGTTCAGATAACGCCATCAAACATACGGATTCTGACTGAACCATGCCCAAGAACTGGACATGTAGTATTGTTACCCATAAACACATAGCTCTGGTTAACCTTTTTAAATGTGTAAAACCAACTTTTGTTGTGACACATATGAAAAGTACAACCAGAGTCGAGTATCCAATGACCAGTGGAATCCAGTTTATCTGAATAAACTGTCAAGAGTTCTCCAATACATTCGACCTCTGCTACATCGGCTTCACCCGAAGTGCTAGCTTGTTTACCATTTGCTGCAGCCTTCTCTTTTTTTTTATTCTTCAACTTGAAACATTCTTCAAGCACATGTCCCTTCTTATGACAATAGTTGCAAAACTTTCGTTTGCCTTTTGACTTGGATCTGGTTCTGTTGGAAGATTGAGAAGTTCTACTTTTCTCTGTTGTTCTTCCTCTGACATTTAAACCTTCAGCTTTAGAATCACTTGAACCACCACCGGTAATATGCTTCATCTTCTCTTTAGAATCCAAAGCTGTAAAGACTTCATCTAAAACAAGAGTGCCACGGCTGTAGATAATCGTATCACGAAAATGACTATAGGATTCGGGCAACGATGACAGCAAAAATAAAGCTAAGTCTTCATCTTCATACTGAACATCCATATTCTCCAAGTTATTTATTAACTCTTTGAATGTGGACAAAGGTTCAGCTAATGAGCCTCCTTCAATCATCTTGAGATTGAACAACCGTTGCTTTAGATGCAACTTGTTCGGTAAGCTCTTTGTCATCAATAACTGCTCCAACTTCATCCACAAAGCAGCTGCCGACGTTTCTTTTAGAACATCTTGTAAAACATCGTTTGACAAATGCAAACGAATTTGAGATAAAGCCTTCAGATCTTTCATCTCCTTTTCTTCTTCGGTCCATGTATTGGGCATCCTTTCGAAGCCCAAGAGCGCCTTGTGTAAATCCATCTGAATGAGAATATCTCTCATCTTTACTTGCCACAGCGGAAATCGGGTATTCCGATCCAGCAGCGAAATATCGTATTTCACCGAAGACATGATTTATTACTTGATAAAATGATCCCAACAAGTTAATATTAAAACCCGGACGCTCTGATACCAATTGTTGTAAAATACGACGGATCCGAATTGACTTTAGACAGTATTAGCTCAATGCAGAATAGGATCAAAATTATCAAACGATAATAATCACAACGAAAATACGAATAAAGTAAATAAAATAGAGACACGAGGATTTACGTGGAAAACACAAATCGGGAAAAACCACGGGCGGAGGAAGCCGAGAACCAATTCACTATATTTTGTGGCGTTTACAAAATGTTTGGAGAAATATAAAAATACAAAGAGTTTATAACTCTTATGTATTAATAAGAAGATGAATAAGAAGAGAAGATGTTTTGGTGTGTTGTGAGATGATTTTTGCAAATGATTTCCTATCCTATTTATAGGAAATGTTTACATGCCATATTAGAAAAGAAACTCATTTTAAAATAAAGTCTTGCATGCCATCTTTGAGAAAATCTTCATCACATGGGCTGCAAGGATAATAAGCAGCCATGCCAACTTTGAATTTGAAGTTTTAGCTTTGAATTTTGAAGTCATACTTCACACTGTTCCCAGGAGCAGAAAGGACAAAGAGTAGAGGTAATGTTGATGCCTTTAGAAGCAATGTTGACACGAGTTGACAGTTTGCCTCTAGTAAGACGCCAAAAAAAGATGTTGAGTTTTCTAGGAATGTATTTGTTCCATTAGTATCTTCAAGACCTTCAAGGAGTAAAAATTCTTCAATATGCTTTCTAGTTGAGCTGACTGTGAATTTACTTATCATCACCAATCGCCACGAATTATGAACATCAGAGAAAGAGACGTCAGTAACAGTAGCATAAAGAGAATTCAATTGAGAAGCTTCAACACTTTGCCTTAAAGGTTAAATGCAATTCCAGTTCTAATCATTGTCAAGCCATCGGTCCTTTATGAGAAAATCTTTAATTGAATCAAACATGTAGATATTAAGGAATTTAAAACATAAAGGGGTATGACCGATCCAAGTATATTTCCAAAAAAAAGAATAGAACTACCATCTCCGACATGCTTACATAGAGAATATAGAGGAATACTTGCTTTACGATGCAGATTGGCATAAGAGGTCAAAATTCATTTCCGGACTCCCCCTCTACGAGTTTGATTCATGTCTAATCAGGGGCGTCTCGTTGATTTTGATGGCCCTGTGAAAAAAAATAAAAATGGGCCCTAATATAATTTTTTTATATAAGCAAAATTCATTAATACTATCATAAGTCCATAATTTTTATAAAAATGATCAAAACACAATAACGATAATACGATCTATAATTTTACATAGCTATAAGAATCGTGAAGCTCTCCTAGCATTCTTGGAAGCAAAGTTGTTCACTAAATCTTCATAATCAATAGTCTCCAATATATCGTTTTCAATAGCTATCATTGCCAATCCATTAAGTCTTTCTTGTGACATTGTGGACCGTAAGTAGGACTTTAACAACTTCAGTTTTGAGAAACTTCTTTCTGCAGACGCCACTGTTACTGGAATAGTCAGCAAGACTCTATATGCAATAATTGCATTAGGAAAACAACCGACTTTTTTCATATATTTCAAAACATCAGTGGGGTTGGTAGCTTCACTTGGTAAGAACTTGTCAAGCAGCTTTAACTCCAGATAAAGTTCAGTGGCATCAATATATGATTGTTCACCATACTTAAGTGCGGCTTCCAGACGGCTACAACACAACTTAAGATCTTTGTCATTAACTTCCTTTAATTTTTTTGGAAACAAAAAACCAAAATTGTTTTCATACTCTTTGTATTGTTCAAATCTTGTTTTAAGAGAAGCCATTGCTTGATCTACAATATATAAAAAGTAATTAACTTTAAACTTCTCCTCAGCCGAAAGTATGACATCTTCATTATTGTCGTCTTTCAGTCTTGCCGATCAGTCAATCACGTCAATATGAGGATACGGACATAGGGTTGTTGATTAGAAAAATTGACGTCAATCTTGCAGCTGCCGATCACGTCTATTCTTATTAAAGGGCCCTAAATATTAATTGGGGTTGTAATTGTATTGGGCTAATATTAATTGTAAAGGGTAAATAAAAAATAGCGATCGGTAATAAAAAGAAAAGAAGCAGAAGAGTTAATTGACATTTGAAGTTATTTCATAAAAAAGAAAAAGAAGAAGGCGCGGCATGAGAAAAAAAGGGATTCACAAAAAAAGCGTGAGAAAAAAGGGGATTTACAAAAAAAAAAAAGGACAACAATGGAGGTTGTAGGACTCGAACTCGGATCAGCCGGGAGAAACAAAATTGGGGCGACGCCCATAGCCATTTGGACTAGACGTAACTTATGCTTTCATTTACGAAAAGTAATATATATTATATAACTACTAGATAATTTTGCTAAAAATCGGGGCCCTATTTTTTTCGGGGCCCTGTGCGGTCGCACCTCCCGCACACTCTAAAAGCCGCCCCTGTGTCTAATAGATTTAATAATGACAAAAATCAATTTGATAAACCATGCTAGACTATATTATAGAAATGGTCTTCGTGTTTGACTAATTTTTGCACACTAAGTTCAACTTTTCCTTTTTAACCATCTAAGCCCTATGGTATTATTTTCTTTTGCTGGCTGTCTTTCCGTCCAACTCTGTTACTTTGCACATGTTAACCGAACCATGTCCGCTCACACAATGGCACAATCTTCTTTTTGTTCTCACCCTCTCCATTAATGCAACCCCAGTTGCATGTAACTAATAAGACTTAAGCTTCCATCAAATTTATAATCTTCAAGCTGATATAACTGTTTATTTTCTTCTGGATTGTGAAGAAACTATAAGAGTTAGTGTCGGGTATCATTTGATGGTGAAGTAAAGTGTACTAGTAAATAGACGATAACAATGGTAGCCACACAATGGAAAAACAGAGGTGGTTGGACACAACAGGAAACTAATGTAATCTATAATATATTTACCGTCATTGACTCTTCAAATTACTTTGTGGTTAATGCAAATCACTTTATACTATCTTGATGGTCATTTTAGTTTTCTAATTATACTTAATTTTTTGTAGCTTGGGAATCCAACTGCATCATGTTGTGTACTCCACCAAGTCTCCAAGAAGGAAGTGTGTGAATGGTAAAGTCACTGTGGTAGATTTCTTTGATGTAGACCTTTTTCTCAATTATAAAATTCGATGCGGTACTGCATGAGCTAGGTTGCTTATAAGAAATCCTAATTTACTTTCATTTTCGAAAATTCAAGTTCGGGTTTAGATTATGGACTAGTTGCACTTGGAAAGGGTGGTGTATATGCTTCTTTTAGAAATTTGTGGGTAAGCACAAAGTGTTGGAAGTATACACTAAACAGCGAGTTACAAAAATTGATACGTACTTTACAAACCACTGTAATGTAATCATTAAGGAAGTCACTGATAGTCCACCCACTAAAAGAATACCAATAGACCTATCTTTATAATGGGTTCCTCTTATGCAAAAAGTTTTCCCTGGATGGACATGGTCCAAGTAGTTCATCTGAGGGGGGAACATCTGTAATTTTACCCTTTTCCCTAATTCTAATAACTATCCAAAATAAATTCAAAATACAACAAAATTTCAATAGTGAGCAACCAAATGAAAGTTTATCTGACTTTGACTTTACATATTATCTAAATAGTAGGGTTGATGAGGATGAGCACGATAGCCAAGATAATGGTTTCATAGTTGATATTGACACTTTGTTGAAGAATCATATATTGATATGAGGGATTTTATGCTAAATGTTGATGAGGAGGTTGAGTGGATAAGGAATTTGAACAAAGGTAACTGCGTAACATATATAGAGAAGGAAGAGTTTGAGATGTTTTATGAAGAATACTTTGACTATCCTCTATCTGATTGTGAGGAAAGGACACACCTGTTAAATAATTGAAGGAATTTATTTGTTTGTTCATTAGGGAATATGCTCAAGTTTCTATTCTGCTCAAATATTTCAAGGGGAAAATAAAGGTTAAGGAGTTGATTAGGGAACATCCTTTTGATTTAAAGATGGACCTTCTTGTTGAAAAACCGACAGTGCCAAATTTAGTGTCATTTGTTGTGTGCAATACTAGACTTCTAAAAATATAAGCCATTGAATAGTAAGGGTAAAACACTTGCACAAATTTGTCAATCGGCGATACTAGTTTCCAGGTCAAATGAAAAAATAATTGGACAATTAAGACCTTCATTAAAGACCATACATGCCTTCCATCAAGAAACATCAATAGTTTGACTTCATCTTTTCTATATCAGATGATTATGTCACATGTTGAGTCCAATCCTAGCATCCTAATTAAAGCACTTCAATAGGATTTATAGAAGAGGTATGAAGTGGGTATTTCTTCGATATAAGTATCCAAAACTAAAACTTTATCACAACTTACAAACATGGGTGATTGCATGAAACAAAACAATGTGTTCAGAGATTACATTTTAGAATTATATGAAACAAATGAAGGCACTTCTATCAAATCGGAGGTTGTAGCGAACCAAATCACTCCATTGACACTAGAATCTTTAAAAGAATTTATGTTTGTTTGTGGGCTCTGAAAAAAATGATTAGAGAGTAGATGCAGGACATACCGAGACTTGATGGTGTACTCATGAAAGGGCCTTTTCTGGCCAAATCATAACTGACGTTGATATTGATGGCAACAATGGCATATATCATGTTGGTTATGTCATTGTTAGGGCGGAAAACA
The DNA here is from genome assembly GCA_023525715.1 of Cichorium intybus. Taxonomy (NCBI): domain Eukaryota; kingdom Viridiplantae; phylum Streptophyta; class Magnoliopsida; order Asterales; family Asteraceae; genus Cichorium; species Cichorium intybus. The sequence continues at coordinate 38,713,022 of CM042009.1, forward strand.
ATCAATTTATACACTTAATTTTATAGAAATGAGGAAATGATAATGGACTTAACTATAATATTACACTTGACATTCATCACAATTAGGCAAAATGTATGATCATTTATTTGTTAATGAAGTCTATATTTGATTAAAATAGTATTTTGCAATATCTTTTTCCTTATTGATATGGGTTATTCCCGTAATTTCAAAGCTTTACCCATGAGCTAAAGATAGATGTTGTTTAAGTCACATCCATGCGAAGATGAAATTACAGTAGAGAGGTAAAGACTTAAAAGACTACGTATGGAAGTTTGCAAGTGTATGTATCATGAAAGACAAGGTTGTCTTGTAAGAGTTTAAAAGTCTAAATAAAGCAACTTTCAAATGGCTAAGTTAAATCTCGCCTACCTATTGGGCAAGAAGTCATTTTTATAGTTAATGTTAGATAAATTCAAATTATTACACATATACTTTCATTACAATTTACTTATAATGAACTGTTATGTATATTCACACAAAGAGAGTCCATTTTGATGTGTCGTAGAACAATATACGAGGTAAAAATTTCCAATCATTTTGATAGAAGGGACATGTTCATTATAAATGCACTGGAGCACATAAGTACATACTTTACAAGAATGTTATATGCATTTTATCAAAGACTAAAAAATATCCAGTCCCATTAACACCAATAATACACTTAATTTTTCGGAAGGTAAATAAAGAATAATATTATTATAAAACTGTTTGGAATTGCAATGATAAATTTTAAGTAAGTGGTCTATGGATGGACCGGGTTATTATGAATTTAAAAGAGAAACATTTTAGTTATAGGAGGTAGGAGGTTACTCACATACCATGTAAGCATGCAATATATATATATATATATATATATATATATATATATATATATATATATATATATATATATATATATATATATATATATATATATATATATATATATATATATATATATATATATATATATATATATATATATATAGGGAAGGGTTCAAATGAGAACCATTAAAATATTGAGAACCATGAGAACTAATCTTAACACATCATTAAAAAAATGGATGGCCATGATTAAATTGGATAAAATCCCGTTTTTTGTCTTTTTGGGTAAAAAAAAGGGCAAAATCGTCATTTTCACAACGTAATACATTTCATTCATACATTCATTCACAGTTTAAATACTCATTCATACACTGATTCACAGTTTAATACGCTTGCTTTTATACAATTTCACAATTTCTAATGGTGATAGGAAGGAGCGACAGGGGGAGTGAGGAGCTGCTGGTAGAGCTTCCATCAGTGGTGGTGGTGGTGACAAGTTTAATGCACACATTCACAGTTTAATATAACAAAACATTCAAATTTTATACAAACATTCACAGTTTAATACGCATATTCACAGTTTAAAATACATATTCGTAGTTTAATATAAACATTCAAAGTATAGAAATTCATAGAGGCATTTCATCAAACACCTGGTGTGCGGTTGTGGATCTGATCTGATGTGGTGGTGCTGGAACATATTCGATGTGCTTAGGTTTCCGACATCGACGGGAGATGTAGGAGATGGCGGTGGTGCATCGGACGACGACGGTGGTGTAAATCGACCACCGGACCTCTTTTTGCTGACTTTTTGCAACTCAAGTGGTAGATCTGAGGCTAAGTGGTAGATCTGAGGCTAAGTGGCGTCCCTGGTTGTGATTTATTGTCGGAACTTCTTTCATCTCGCTGGAACTCCTTCTCTAATGGTTTGTAACAATGGTGGTTGCTGAAATTGTTGATTTGGAGGTGGAGATTGTAGATCTGGAGACGAAAATCCTAGATCTAAAGGTAGAAATCATAGATCTAGTGTCGGAAATTGTAGATCTGAACGTTGGAGTAGAGTTTCATGAAGAAGATGACGACGAAATATGGAGGAGACGGTGGAGGAGTCGATTTCGACAATGGCGGCGGCAGCGACAGGTGGCGGAGGCGGCGTCAGGCGGCGATGGTTGCAAGCGGCAGGTGGCGGCCGGTGGTGGCTGTGGTGTTGAGGTATGAATGTGTGTTCTTGGAGAGTTGAGAGAGTTTTTGAGTTGAAGATGTTTTAATCTGATTTTTAGATATAAGGTTTGTGTTTTTATGTTAAGACTCTCAAATGACCATTGTGCCCTTATTTAATTTTGACCATTGATCAAGACTTAAAATTTATAAAGGCTAAGATTGGTTCTCAATTTTTTAATGGTTCTCATTTGAATCTGTTACTATATATATATATATATATATATATATATATATATATATATATATATATATATATATATATATATATATATATATATATATATATATATATATATATATATATATATATATATATATATATATATATATATATATATAGAGTTAGGATCAAATGTGGATTGCAAGTATTGTGTGAATGTGTGATGAAATGTGGAGCGTCAGATCGAAACGATCTACGGTTATAGATTCAGGGTCCTAAACATAAATATATAATAATTAATTAATCAGTTTTTACAATTAGACCCTTATAAAGGGTATTTTAGTCTATCAATCAATTTTTATAAAAGGAAATTCCCGAATTATCTCATAATTTTATGGCATTTTGAATTTAATACATATTTATATTCTAATTTGGTAGGATTTTTATTTAATACGTATTAACCCTGTTGTGTAGTTTTTTTTTTAAATTAACGTTCTTAAATAATACCGGTCTATATATATAAAAAAGAATAAATATAATGACAAGTACATTCGTAAAGAATAGAATATACATTCTGAATGCTAGGCTTTATTCTTAAAGAATAAAACTAATAATAATGGACAAATACATGAAGATATTCTTGAATTAGTATTCTTAAAAATGGACAAATACATTAAGACACAAGAATAAGCAATTCTTAAAAAATAGACAAATACATCAAAAGATTAAAAATTCTATAGAATAATAGAAAAATATAATAGAATTGAAAGAATCACAAGATAATACACTATGATCATATCGGCGTATATATTCTGAAAGAATCATCAAATATTGTATTCTGAAATAATCAAACTGAGAATGTATTCTAAGAGAATGTATTCTCAAAGAATGTATTCGCAGATAATGTATCTCAGAGAATGTATTCTGAGAGAATGTATGGAGAATGCTCGTGTGATTCCATGCACAACTAAATTCTTAGACAAGTACAAATCCGGTGAAGTTACATAACATCTTGATTGATGTTTCTTGAGGCATGGACAACAAGTGTTTGAAAGAATGCTTCTTTGGCATCTGATTTTAGTTTCTAAACCCACAACGCTAATCAAATTTAAGAATCCTAAAAGCACCCAATTAAAAAGTTAGGTTAATTAAAACTTGAGCTACATAATAGAAAAAACTAAAATCTATTACTTGAAATGGAAGCATTTACACATTTAATTCTATTATTAATAAAAGATGTAGATTCACCAACCAGTGGAACGTTCCTCGTGACTGTGTCAGTCGAAAAATGATACCAGAGAAAAACAAAGGTTGTAAATATTCAAAAAATATATTTTTCTTGCAGCAAATCGCCTCTGAACCGGAAAAGGAAAAGAAATGTAATGTCGTTCCGGTTACCCTCGATTGCGTTTGTAGCCACCGCCTTTCACGCCTTCAGATCATTTTTCCGCACCATTTAAAAATCAACATATGTATTCATATGGAGGAGGAAGAGGAATCGTGCTTTCGTCATCATTAATGTTAAATACCAAGACTCAAAACCTTATATATTGTTGTCGTCGATCGAGAAAGGTGAAGAAAAAAATGGGAAGAGGAATCGTAAATCACCTGCACACACAAAAAGTTAATAGTGATCAACCCAAAAGGAAAAGGATAATATATATATATTGTTGCCGTCGATCGAATATATATTTTTGCCGTCGATCGAAATTTTCCAGAACTTGAGAACAGCAAAAATGGGAAGAAGACGTAACAGATGATACGGTGAACTAGCGAAGCTCAATTTATTAAGTTTTGGTTGATTTGATTCCATAAATGTAGGCTTTTAGTTAGGTTAATTGGTTTATTATTTTATGATAGTAATTTAAATGAATGTAAAAATCCGATATTACCCTTTTCAATTGATTGGTCCAGAATTGCTCATACACTCACACAATAATTAGTCTCTACATATGAACCTATATATATATATATATATATATATATATATATATATATATATATATATATATATATATATATATATATATATATATATATATATATATATATATATATATATATATATATATATATATATATATACCATCGCAATTTGAATATCTAACCACTTTCCCTTTGGTAATATTTTCATTCTACCCCTTTATTTATATTTTAGTTTTAAAACAATATATTGTATCATATTTAATTATTCAAATATCAAGATCTAGGGATAGTAATTTTTTTAAATATTAATGTCTAGTGACAGTATTTATTGTGATCTTTTGTTTTAAAATATGATGTATTTAAAAAACGAAAAATTGAATTGGAACAGATCGATGGTGATAAATTAGTAAAATTCGTAAAGGAAAAAACTATAGAATAGGTTAACTATCGGAGAGGTGGTTTAATTAAATGTCAATATAATTAGTGAAAAGATAAGTTGTCAACACTTTTGAGTTATTATAAGTTTTCCATTAGGATGATCTTAATTTTCACATATGATATTGAAAATTCTAATATTTAAAGAAAACATGTTTGTCATTTTAAAATTGTTTTCTTAGACTGTTATGATATAGGTATATTATTAAATTATTTTTATTATGTAGCTGGAATAAGTATAGAAATTTAATAATACCATTTTATAATCTATTTTAGTTTTTTATTAATCACGATTATTATGTCCAAACTGCTAATTTAATTGTAAAATAATTATTAACAATATTAATAATAACCAAACAGGCTTTAATAGAATTATGGTGTTTATAGATCTATTTCTTAATTTAGAAGATGTATATTATAGTGAAACCTATTGTGGTCTTAATGCTAGATGTTGTTTTTAAAGTTGGTTGTAAACAAAAAAGTACAAGTCTCCCTCGAATAGGTGACAAGGAGTACCAATCACGGGGGTGTCCGTGATGCCATATGTGCAAGCCATCACGGCGTGCACACCGCCCCGTGTGTGCCGTGATGGCCGTGGTCGTGGTGGAAGGTGATATGGTTCACGGAGCATCACGTCCAATGGGAAAATTTGTCAAAAAAAAAAATTATTCCTCAATGACCGTTGAACGGCTATTTATTCAAAAAAAAAAAATTTAAACCAAATTTTTTCCTATGAATACACACAACTCTCATTCACACAAACTCACACAATTCTCATACCTATATATACACACAAATATGGATAAAATGGATTTTTTTTAAAGAATACGATTCGGACGATAGCGAATTTATCCAGACGTTTTTTAATGTTGTCGCGCACGCTGCCGATGAAGGGTCTTCAAACGTTAGACACACAAGAACCAGTATCAACCGAGATCGGCAAGCTGCACACGATCTTTTGGTACGTGACTATTTTGCTGATCCTCCTCTTTATGGTGACAAACATTTTAGACATTATTTTCGTTTACCTAGAGAATTATTTTTACGTATTAGCAACGCTTTAGAGGCGCGATTTGATTATTTTAAGCAAAAACCCGATAGTAGAGGTAGAATGGGTTTTAGTTGTATACAAAAATGTTCGGATGCACTTAGGTATTTAGCATTAGGCATAACAGCTGATGCTAGTGACGAGTATCTGAAATTGGCTGAGAGGACCGTAAGGGAAACTGTGGATTGGTTTTGTGCATGTGTTATTGACGTGTTTATCAAAGAATATTTGCGTAAACCTACAGCTCGTGATATCGAGAATTTATATGCGACACATGAAGCGAGACATGGTTTACCTGGTATGCTTGGTAGCATTGATTGTACCCATTGGGCGTGGGAAAAATGTCCAACTGTGTGGCGAGGACAATTTACTCGAGGTGACGTAGGTGAGCCAACTATGATATTGGAAGCCGTTGCGTCACATATTGTGGATTTGGCATGTGTACTTTGGGGTAGCCGGGTCCAACAATGACCGAAATGTTATTAATCAGTCTCCAATTTTCAATGATATTTGGACCGGGCGAGCTCCTAATATGTCATTCACAGTGAACGGACATCAATACAAACACTGCTACTATCTTTGTGATGTGATTTATCGAGATTACGCCACATTTGTGAAGGCGTATGCGGTACCTCAAAGTGAAAAAGCAAAGAAGTTTACACAAAGACAATAATCTGCTAGGAATGACATAGAAAGGGCATTTGGGGTCCTCAAGCAAAAATGGCATGTGATCAAACATGTCGCACGACTCTATAACGACATTAGGATGAAGACAATTATGTTTGCGTGCATCATTATGCATAATATGATTGTTGAATATAAATGTAGAGCGATTTGCACATACGGCGAGGCCAATGTGGTTAACCCGAACATGCAATTCATTCCCGGAACGCCCGAATATTTACAACAAGTACTCGAAGTTCAAAATTCTGAAACGTGTCAATATATTCGTGAAGATTTAGCCGAGCATGTTTATCGAAACAGCTTGGATGAAGACGAGTAGTTTTTTTTTTAAATTTCCATGTAATGTTTTTTTTTTAAATTTATATGTAATTTTTTTTTAAATTTCTATGTAATGTTTTTTAAGATTAATGTACTTTTTATGTTTAATCTAATGTTATTTAAATTAAAAATTAGGTTTTTATTTATTTTTGAATTTTTTTAAAATAAAAAAGATGATGTGGTGTGATGAAATGTGATAGGTATAAAGTGTGTGTTGTGATTGAGTGTGATAAAATGTGATAGATGTAAAATATGACGTGGCGCTGATGTGGCACCCATCACATTTGTGCAATGTGATGGGTACTCCCACCAGCCTTAGTAGTAGTAGTATGATCATGTGGAATCCATTAATTCTTATCTTAATCATCTTTTTTGATTTTGACACTTGTTTTGATCTAGTGAGTAAGAAGATTTATCCTGCGAGATATATTTATTCTTGTATGAAATATTATTTTAAACTCCATTTCATAATACATTTTTTTTCAGTTTTAAATAATAATCTTTTTATATATTGACATAGTAATCATATCTTAAATATAAAAAATTATAGTATAATACGATTTATAATCAACCTTTCTAGATTATTTCATAAAATATAAAGTTGCTGATAACTTAAGCCAAATTTAATTATAACCAATTTCCGATTATTATTCGATATTTGTATAAATTTTTTTACACCCTGTATTCAATTTTCAAAAATTACTATAATCCAGGGGCGGACCTATGTAGGAGCCCGGGTGGGCACGTGCCCCCCCTGAAATTTTACCCCGTAGTGTAAAAAAAAAAAAAAAATTTTTTTTATATATAGGTGTCCCCCGTCTAAAAAAAATGTGCTCCTCATTGCCCCTCGTGTCCATTTTTTTTGGGTCAGTGCCCCCCGTGTCCATTGATCCTGGGTCCGCCCCTGCTATAATCCATATATTCATAAATTCATTTTCTACTTCTAATTCATGAATTGGTTTATTTGCTTTTATTATAGATTTATAGTGATACTTCAATGATAATCACAGAATTCTAAATTCTATCTTTTAAGTAAAAATTTATTTATCTTATACAAAGGATGTGATATATTTGTTTTCAGTCGGACCAAATATTTATTATGGGCGTGGCAATCATATTTTAAATAGAAACATCGTGGGTAATAAAAATATACTTTAATCCAACAGAGCAAGAAGATTCCCCAAAGACCAGTTTAAATCGTTGCGCCACTTAATTGTTGACCCTGCATGAAGTGTACCAACTCTCAAGATTCTCGGACACTAGACTTGTGTCGGAAATAAACCTTTCTTTCTAAATGATATTCATAAAAGAACCTTTTGTTCTTGATCGATTCTGGCTTCCTTCAAGATTTTCTTGATCCATAGGTGAATATCCACATCGATTTTCAAGCTGTTTTTGTGTGTCCGAGATCTAAAACCCTCCAAGATTTTTCTTTCTTTTAGCGATTTTTTAGTGTTTTGATTTACAATGGATGGAAGTGATATTTATAAAGCTAGTAGTAGTATGAGAGCAAGTAGTAGTGGTGGAAGAATTTCGAGTTTAAGATCTGCAAGTACTTCTGTATGGAGAAGCTCTGGCATGGATGTTTTTTCACGATCTACTCGTGAAGAAAATGATGAAGAAGCACTTAAATGGGCTTCACTTGAAAAGCTTCCAACTTTTGATCGTTTGAAAAGAGGTCTGCTTTTTGGATCAAGGGGACCTTCATATGAAGTTGATGTGGATAATCTTGATTTGGATGACCGAAAACGATTACTTGATAGGCTTGTAAGGATTGCTGATGAAGACAATGAAAAGTTCTTGTTGAAGCTCAGGAACAGAATTGATAGGTACTTTGACTTCCCCTTTCTAAATTTTTTTGATTTAAAGTCGGATCATTTTTAAAAACTAGAGCTGTTAGTTCGACTAATTTACCGATTTGGTTGCTTTTTTGATCCAACGGATAGGGATTAGCCAAAACTGAAACTGGTCAAATGGCTCGGTCCTGTCAAATAGGTGGAAAGTGGCATTATGTGGCTTAAAAATCGATTATTGTTTAAACAATATATTTTTTTATAACCATATCTATTACATCCATTAATTATAAAATTAGAAACCCATTTTAACAAGTATAAAAATTTATGTGTTTCAATAATGTCCACTTCGCCTATTGCAACTGTTATTTCGCAACCTCTATTGAAAACTAATTATTGCACCAACATAATGAAGACTAATCATTTTGCCTAAAGTAAAACGGTCAAAAAGGGTTAAAGCTATGGCCCCTTGTGTTATTTGTTCCTTGTAATTTTAATAAGTATAACTGTTAGTTTGTAGCATGATGGTTAAGAAACTTAGACGCTGTTTCTTTTCTACCTAATGGCTTAATGAGGACATTACTTTAATCCATCATATACATAGCAATATATCAATTTTTTTTTTTTTTTTTTTTGGAACTGGCAAATATATATATAAATAAAGCCAAACCCTAGCAAGGCACTAGAGAAAGGAAAACGAGAATCAGAAAAAAAAAAAAAAAAAAAATTAACCTTTTCCATCGGATCCTAACTTTTTACAAAATAACCATCATCTATGTTTTCCTTCAATTTCTCACGTGTGCCGTTGACTATTTTTAACTTAACATAGAAATCAGAAAGAACAATTTCGCTTACTATCGAGTTTTAACCACTCAGAAATTTGTCCTCATTTATTTTTTTGGTACAATTTCTCCTCATGCGTGCTATGTGCCCCGTCGTTTTTCTAAATATTTTTTACACTTCATTTATCCTGACAAAATTTGATAGACAAAAAAATGAAACTTCAACTTATTCTCTCTTAATTTAGGATTATTTGTTTCTTAAAACTTGTAACTTTAAATGTACAGGGTTGGCATTGATTTGCCAACAATTGAAGTCAAATTTGAGCATATTACTGTTGAGGCAGATATCAACACAGGAAGCAGAGCTCTACCTAGTTTTATAAACTTCCATATTGATATATTTGAGGTAAAGACTCAAGTGGATTCATACAACTTTCTTCAATGTTTCTAACAAGTGTCCCCATGAAATATGTATTCTATTAGGGGTTCTTGAGCTTATTCCACATGCTTCCGAATTCCAAGAAACATATAACCATCCTTGACGATATTAGCGGGGTCATTAAGCCTAGCAGGTGAGCAAAAAGAGTATTAATTAAACGATCCATCAATTACTAAATATCTAACAGAATAAAAATGTTTTAGGATGACATTACTTTTGGGCCCACCGAGTTCTGGGAAAACTACACTGTTGTTAGCTTTGGCTGGCAAACTCGATAAGGATCTTAAAGTAAACTCTTGATCCTAAAGACTCAATTTCAAGATTTAAAAATTTTTATTTGCTTTATTTCTGAAAAAATATAAATATTTGTAGAGCTCTGGGAAGGTGACATACAATGGTCATGAATTACATGAGTTTGTACCCGAAAGAACCTCTGCTTATATTAGTCAAAACGATGTCCACATTGGAGAGATAACAGTTAGAGAAACCTTGGCTTTTTCTGCACGATGCCAAGGGGTTGGATCACGTTATGGTTAGATTGAGATTACTCGACTAGTTTTTTATTTATTTTTTATTTATTTTTATTTGTAGATATTATGATGTGGTAACAAAATTCACACGGGTTTTTTGTATAAATTGCAGAGATGTTGGCGGAGTTGTCAAGAAGAGAAAAAGATGCAAACATCAAGCCTGATCCTGATATCGACATTTTCATGAAGGTATGGAACGAGCTACAGATTGAAAAAGAAAAAAAGAAGGAAATTATTTTCTTTGTCATTTTCCGTGATCGAAATTTGATACTTGTTTTATTATTGTTAAGGCTGCAGCATCAGAAGGTCAAGAGGCAAGTGTAGTGACAGATTACACTCTCAAGGTATGACAAGTGCTGATTACTAAATAGACCAAAAGGTGAAATGCCATAACAAAAGGACCAACTTTTTGGACACCATCTATCTCGCAAAAAAGACCTTTTTTCCTGAAAAGCCTATATCAGTGCATCCCACTAAAAAGATCTTAATTCTTTCTAAAAGTTTCATGAACATGACATCTTTTTGCAAAATGCCATCATTTTCGCAAAAAAATAAATAAATAAATAAATAATCAAGAAAGATGATGTCATTTGTAGTCCACAGATAAAACAATACTGCGAAAAATATTTCGTAAAATAGATGGCTTTTATGTGATACATTTTTGAAAGGTGGTCAAGTGATAGAGCCACCTCATTTTTTGTCACTTTTTTGTGATTAGCCCCTTTCATAAACATTAATTTTTTTATAAAATCTAATGTAAGTTGTTTCTCATGCAGTTGCTAGGGTTGGACATTTGTGCGGACACCATGGTTGGGGATCAAATGATTCGGGGTATCTCTGGTGGTCAAAAGAAGCGTGTTACAACGGGTGAAATGATAGTTGGACCATCAAAGGTTCTTCTCATGGACGAAATTTCTACTGGTTTGGATAGTTCCACAACTTTCCAAATCGTGAAATCGCTTAGACAATTTCTTCATATCCTCGAAGGAACAGCTGTCATTTCTCTCCTCCAGCCCGCACCAGAGACATATGATTTATTCGATGACATTATCCTTTTGACAGACGGGAAAATCGTGTACCAAGGACCACGTGATAACGTGCTCGAGTTTTTTGAATCCATGGGGTTTAAATGCCCCGAGAGAAAAGGCGTAGCTGATTTCTTGCAAGAAGTGCGTTACTATTCTTTTCCCTGTCACTTTGTTCAGTTAATGTTAATATGTTGTTAGTTTCCCACATGGCTAGACAAGTCCCATCAGTGATTAGCCTGTATATATATGTTGGAGTCTAACATCTATTCTAAAAAAAGCATTTCTAAAGAAGAAAATCTAGGACTCCACATATCTATCTACATGGTATCAGAGCCGGTGTCTAGCACATTAGGGCTGAAAACATCTAGTATAATCTCATCGAACGAAGGTAAACAATACAAAAGTTGTCTATGGTTTCACAAAAGAGAGCTTTTATTAATTCCATGATGTTTTCAAAAGCATAATATCACTCTATTTATAGGACGTGACCGTACTAAATTTGGTAGGTATTGCTTTAAAATTTTGAAATTGACTAAATAATACTGAAATTAATAAAGTAATCGACCCCATAATTTACAAAAAACCCTTATTTCAGGTGATTTAGTATCTAAAAAAAACAGGAAATGTAGTCAAATTGGAAATTTGGGGCCAAAACAACGAAATTGGCTATGAAGGGTGTGGCAAACTGTCTGCTATGTCCTCCTAAAGGATCAAAAGTTATGCCTGTTTGAAATTGGGCTTCTTTCCGCCGTTTTTGTCATCTCTTTTATCCATAGAAGTTTCTATCAAGTCCTGATGTGCTCCGCATCTATGCTAGACATGGTCTAGTATGCCTCTATATATGTTGGAATCTATCCTATCCTATCTCCCTATAAACTCTTTTGGAGAGAAAATCCAGGAATCCACCATATTTATTTTTTACAGAATTGTGAGATGTGGAAATTGTGTTACAGGTGACATCGAAGAAAGATCAGCAACAGTACTGGATGCGAAGAAACGAGCATTACCGATTTGTGACAGCCAAAGAATTTTCCGATGCGTTCCGTTCCTTCCATGTCGGAAAAAGACTCGGGGAAGATGTTGCATCCAAGTTTGACAAAGCAAGAAGCCACCCTGCTGCCCTTACATGTGAAAAATACGGTTTAAATAAGAAAGATCTCTTAAAAGCTTGCACCGACAGAGAAATATTGCTGATGAAGAGAAATTCTTTTGTTTACATCTTCAAATTGTCCCAAGTAAGCATTGTTTTCAATATACTGTTTACTTTTTGTTGCTTATCTCTAATTAAGATGGATATTTCAGCTATTTATCATGTCGCTAGTCTCTATGACGGTGTTTTTCCGGACCGAGTTGCATAGAGATAATGCGGAAGATGGAGGGATATATTCGGGTGCTCTATTTTTTGCTGTGGTTATGATCATGTTTAACGGGATGTCGGAGATCTCGATGACGATAGCAAAGCTTCCGGTTTACTACAAGCAACGAGACTTCTTGTTTTATCCATCATGGGCATATGCTCTTCCATCATGGGTCATCAAGATTCCTATTTCGTTTGTTGAATCTGCCTTGTGGACGATTCTTACTTACTACGTAATAGGATATGATCCTAATATCAACCGGTATATATAACTTGTTCTCATGCCTAAGCCATAACGATAACATTTTTCCTGTGCATGTTTCTTCTTAATGCTTTCTTACATTAATTTTACATTTTTACAGATTCTTCCGGCAGTACCTTTTACTGTTTCTTGTTAACCAAATGTCTTCTGCGTTGTTTCGATTTATTGGGGCAATGGGTCGGAATATGATTGTTGCCAACACTTTTGGTTCATTTGCGCTTCTTCTAGTCTTTGCGTTGGGTGGCTTTGTTCTTTCACGAGGTACTTAAAAGTTACTTAATCAGAAACCGATAAAAATCAAATATTTCTCTAGTTATACGAACAACCATGTTTTTCACATAACAGATGATATAAAGAAATGGTGGATATGGGGTTACTGGTCGTCTCCAATGATGTACGCCATGAATGGTATGGTCGCAAATGAATTTCTTGGGCATCAGTGGAAAAAGGTAAGTCATATTCCATGTGTGTAACATCTCAGATGCATGTACCAAAATCTTGTCCACTTTTGGCAACCCTACACTGGGACATCACGGGATCACCCATCCTAGTACTAATCTTGCCCAAACATGTTTAACTGCGGAGTTCTAATAGGATCCATTGCACTCACAGCCTTATGATTTTAAAATGCGTCTTTGAAGGAGAGTTATCCAGACCATTTAAAATGCGTCTTTGGCACACTAGATCCGTGTGATGGGTTTATACCATTTGTAACATCTTAGACGCACATACCAAGATATTGCCTATACGACTGGGATTTCATATTACGATATGCATCCAAAATCGATGTATTTATCCACCAAAACTTATTTTTTTTATATGTTTTCGTGTTATAGACTTTAAACGATACGACACTTGGTAAAACCGTGATCACTGCTCGAGGGTTCTTTGCAGAAGATTATTGGTATTGGATTGCAGTGCTAGCATTGATCGGATTCGTTTTTCTCTTTAATTTCTGTTTTGCTTTGTCTCTTGCTTTTCTCAACCGTGAGTATTTTTCTGCATTTTCGCACTGAAACACTGTAATAAGCACAGTAGCCAGTCAATAACATTTAGTGTGAATTTTATAGCTTATGGGCAATCTCGATCAACTGTATCAACACAAAACGAGAGTGACACTGGAGCCGTTGAGTTAACATCACCGGGTGATGGGAGCAATCAAAACAAGAAAAAAGGAATGATTCTTCCATTCGAGCCTCATTGCATTACCTTCAACGATGTCAAATACTCTGTCGATATGCCACAGGTAACTTGGTAGAGATTTAGCTTTTATAAAATTGATGTTATAGTAGCAATTTATCGAAGCCCGATATGATGTTTTTTATAGGAAATGAGAGAACAAGGAGTGACTGAAGATCGATTGTTGCTACTTAAGGGAGTGAGTGGAGCTTTTCGACCTGGGGTTTTAACCGCACTGATGGGAGTGAGTGGTGCAGGCAAAACAACTTTGATGGATGTACTCGCAGGTCGAAAAACGGGAGGGTATATAGAAGGTGACATAAGGATTTCCGGGTATCCTAAGAAACAAGAAACTTTTGCTCGGATTTCCGGTTATTGTGAGCAAAACGACATTCATTCACCTCATGTGACGGTTTATGAGTCTTTGTTATACTCAGCTTGGCTAAGGTTGTCAACGGATGATGAAGGAACCCGGAAGGTTAGTGTCAAACATTCATTTTTCGGTTTTTATTTTTTTTATTTTTGGATGTAGGATGATGAGATTTAAATGTTGTTTGCAGATGTTTGTTGATGAGGTTATGGAGCTTGTGGAATTAAGCCCATTGAGAGATGCGTTAGTCGGGTTGCCTGGGATTAACGGGCTATCAACCGAACAGCGAAAGCGGTTAACTATAGCGGTTGAGCTGGTGGCTAATCCATCTATAATATTTATGGACGAACCAACGTCTGGGCTTGATGCTAGAGCAGCTGCTATTGTGATGAGAACCGTTAGGAACACGGTGGACACGGGTAGAACGGTTGTGTGCACCATTCATCAACCTAGCATCGATATATTTGAAGCTTTTGATGAGGTACATTCGTATTCATCTTCTAAATGGGACAAAAAATTGCAATTTAATTACCAAACACAGTACAATCTGTTTCGTCCGGCGGCAATATGGTTCACTACCCTTTAAGCAACAGACTTATTATCTAGTGATGTTGTGCAGTTGTTCTTGATGAAAAGAGGCGGGCAAGAGTTATACGTAGGACCCGTAGGTCGTCATTCTTGCGAGTTGATCAGATACTTCCAGGTAAGATATCTAACCGAGTGTATGCTAATGATACGTGGTGAGCAACTAAAGCGGTAAAAAGCTGACGTTTTTTCGAACCAGGATATCAACGGGGTAAGTAGGATTAAAGACGGATATAACCCCGCGACATGGATGTTGGAAGTCAGTACTACGGCTCAAGAACTGTCTCTCGGAGTCGATTTCACTGAAATCTACAGGAATTCAGAACTTTATAGGCGAGTACTTCAACTGCAAAAGCTTTCTAGGGCTACTTTTGATAATAAGGATGTGACGGGAATTTACATTTTTTGTGTAGACGAGAGATCCATATCCAATCCTTGTCCCACCTTTTTTGGGTGGGACAAAAAAGAAAATATTTTGTCTCATTGACATCAGTCTAGTTCCACTCCTATGCATGACAAACACACTACAAATCTCTCATGTGTTTTGTACAAGTTTGTCATGTTTTGTACTGTCCTCTCTTATTTTACAACCGTGTTTCTGATTAAAAAAAAATACATATTGTCACAGGAGAAATAAGGCTCTTATCGCGGAACTAAGCGTACCACGTCCCGATACGAAAGATCTCTATTTCCCGACTCAATACTCGCAGCCTTTCTTGGTCCAGTGTATCGCTTGCCTATGGAAACAACGGTGGTCCTACTGGCGGAACCCTCCTTATACCGCTGTCCGTTTTGCTTTCACCACCTTCATCGCAGTTATCTTTGGAACCATGTTCTGGGATCTTGGCAAAAAACGGTAAAAAACCGAAACCGATACCCCAATCGATCATTGCTTTTTTACAATTTCACATATGTTCGATGATTTTGTTTGTGATTCAGGAACACCCAACAAGAACTAAGTAATGCGATGGGTTCTATGTACACGGCGGTTCTCTTCCTAGGAGTCCAAAACGCATCCGCGGTGCAGCCGGTTGTGGACGTTGAACGCACTGTCTTTTACCGAGAACGAGCTGCCGGGATGTATTCCGCTTTACCATATGCCTTCGCTCAGGTTAGTAGGGTTAACTGATTGGTATAGCTAGGGTGTTCAAAATCGGGTATCCAATATTTTGGATAGTGGATTTTAATGTTAATATGTTACTATACTTACAATTCTTTGGTACGGTCGGTGGTTTCCTAATAAGTGATGAATGTGATGTCCATTATACACATATGTCAACACTAACATTTCTTTTGCCAATTAGGTCGCTAAATTAACATTTTAGGGAGTTGGAAACCGGGATGATCACAATTCTGGTTACCAAATGAACCAATTAACCAATGTCCTTAAGCATAATGACCAAATTGATAATAATAAAAAAGTTTGTTACCCAAGTTAGCAAAAAGAAGATAGTTGGTTGCTATACCATTAAGGAACTCTGTTCAAGATTATGAACTATCTTGTGTTTTGTGTAGGTTCTGGTAGAAGTACCTTACGTTTTTGCACAAACCGCCGTCTATGGTCTGATTGTATACGCCATGATCGGTTTTGAGTGGACCGCAAGCAAATTCTTCTATTACTTGTTCTTCCAGTTCTGTTGTCTACTCTACATGACGTTCTACGGTATGATGACCGTCGCCATCACCCCTAACGCCAACATCGCCGCCATCATCGCAGCTTCATTTTACGGCTTCTTTAATCTGTTTTCTGGGTTCATCATCCCACGACCTGTAAGTTTCTCAACCTTTTCATCTCATTAACCCCTGTTTTGGGCGCTAATCATTAGGGTTCATATCCCGATTGCAACAGAAAATTCCGGTGTGGTGGCGGTGGTACTACTGGTGTAATCCGATGGCGTGGACGATTTACGGCATGGTGGTGTCGCAGTTCGGCGATTATGACGATTTGCTTTCGAACGGTGAGACGGTGAAAGGGTACCTGGATAGGTATCTTGGCTACAAACACGATTTTCTGGGCGCCATTGTGGGAGTACACGTCGGATTGGTTGTGTTATTTGGGTTTATATTTGCTTACTGCATTAAATCCTTTAATTTCCAGAAGAGATAGTAGAGATCGAATTTAGATGGTCTAAGCCTAATTTGTGTTAAAAAATCCAAATTTTTGTGCTTGATTTTTTTTTTTTTTTTTTTTTGTTTGTATTGGTTGTAGAACTACGTATGAACTTGATGTGTAATTTGTGTAGACTAGGGTATTTTGATGGGTGCTTTTTTTTCAATGTCAGTTGTATTATACTATATATTTAAGTTTGACTTAAATTGATTGGCGACCTTACTGGATATTCACCCGACCCGACATGCTTGCAAGCAACACCCAAACTCAAGGCTACGTAACGGTCTTGCTTTTAGATTGGGAAGTGATATTTCCACTTGAAAATTTGATTCAACTACATGATGTACAATACATTTACAGGTATCGTACAAGTCAATAAAGCATATATTTCATGTGGATGAATAAATTTCGTAAGTGGAAATATCAATTCCCTAATTCTTCAACGGGTCTATTTTATTCATCCACAGAACTTTTAGTAAATGGACAATTATATCCTTCATTTAAACATAATTGCATGCTTATCGACACCACCATCGTAAGCTACCGTCGCTACTATCGGTACATCATGCCCTTTCTACGCTGTCGATGTAGTGAGTTTGTGTTTCCAAGTGGTTTTTCTTTTGGGCGATGATAAAAAAAATGGGGTACGGATTGTTTTACTTTTTCCCTAATATTTTGTTAATTTCCTTGTTCAAAGCTCAATTCTTTTCCACCTTCTGAATTATTCGTGAAAAGGAAGGCATCGATGAAGGAATTGAAGCATTGGCAGATTTTGATTCCCTGTTCGCATGAACTATTGAATTATCATCACTGCCAGCGCAGCGCAGAATGATTTCATCCCGAAGAAATTGGTCGCTTTCCATTCTTCAGGTAACCTTAGATCTTCATATTTCGTCTTCCCAAATTTGCCTTCGCATTTAACCTTCGATTGAAAATCTTCGAGTTGATGCTTTTAGGCATACGTACAAGTCCGTTTCTCGCATTCACCGGCATCATGGGTGCTCATACAGATAGAAAGTGCCTTTCTCAGGGAACGAAACGTGCAACTAATCTTCATCTAATTGATCTTCATCCAATCACTCTCTGGACAAGTAAAAAGTGCAGTGAAAGATCAGCCCCTTTTAGATTTAGACAAAACTACAAAATTGGTTTCCTGATTTGCCAAAAATTGTGGATAGAGTTTAAAAAGTTTATAACTTATATGGAATGTCCAAAATCATAAATTTATGGTGATTTTAGTCATTGGAAGCTTTAAAAAGACTAAAATACCATTTTAATTTGTTTTTTCCATTTTCTTAATACCTATTCTAATAATTTTCATTTCTTTAATATTTATTTAAATATTTTTTTAATTAAAAATAAAAAGAAACCTTCTCTCTCTCTCTCTCTCTCTCTCTCTCTCTCTCTCTCTCTCTCTCTCTCTCTCTCTCTCTCTCTCTCTCTCTCTCTCTCTCTCCTAGAAAGCCTTAAAATGAAACACACAAATAAACATTGTAAAGTCATTGCTACCGATGTAGTAATCGATAACGAGATATCACTACAAAACTCATAACCCTCAAGAATTTTCAACAAAACTCAGATGAAGGTTTATCAAAAATCGCATCAAAACCCCTGATCATTTATGTATTTGTTTACTAGTGGCATTAACGGAGGTAATTAACGGGGGAGACAAACTAGGGAGAAGCAAAGCAAAAGCAGATTGGGGAGACGAGCAGGAGAGCCTGTCGGCGAAGTAAATCTTGACGAATAAGAAAAAGTAAGGGGGAAGAGGAAGGTCAACAATAAAAGTAACGACGTCAGAGTTGAGAAAGCTAGTCAATGAAAAAGGTGAATAGCGACTAAGTTGAAAATCGATTAACGGGAAGGGAGATTGAGGATGAAAGACATCGGCATACAACTAGATTTCGTATCCTTCCCTCCATCTAGTAAAATCAGCGTTGCTTCCTCCACTAATGCATAAATTAAAGGAATCGTAAATGAAATTAACCCCTAATTTTAAGTTAGTTGTTGGTAGAAATCAGTCACTGAAATTGTACTTGGGTATTGAAATTATACTTGTGTATTGATCCTTTGATTTTTGGTCTTCTTGATGATATTTCTTTGTGTTATCTTCTTTGGCTGCTGGTCAAGTTTCATTCATGGCAAGCGATGGTGTGGGCATGGTCTATTTTTGTAGTTTTCTACAAAAGAAAAGAAAGTGGAATGAGAGTGGTTATGTGTGCATTTTAATTGTGGAAAAGTAAGGGGCTAAATAGAGAGAGAGAGAGAGAAACGATATTCGTGGTGGGAGTGAGGTGGATGAGTTTCTTTTTATTGTTAATCAACAAATATTAAAATATGTATTGAAAAATGAAAAAAATAAATTAAAATTATGAAATAGTCTTTTCAAATTTATTAATGACCAAAACCACGATAAATATTTGATTTTGGACGTCTCATACAACTTGAAAATTTTTTGGATCACATCCACAATTTTTGACAAATCACAGAGACAAATTTTACAGTTTTGTCTTAGATTTATTTGTGTGGGGTTCCGCCATGTGTGATTGGTTTTTATAGGTATATAAGGGTTGTTTGGTAAGTTTGAAACCATTAAGAAATGAAGAAATAATCTTTAAGACTATCTCTATTTACAACCTATCTCAATCCAAATATCTATTAAAGATCAACTTTTTTCACCTAAATAATATAATTAAATCAATGTTTACACCCATTAACAACCCAAACAAAATCAAATTTTACTTATTTATGATTTTTTTATGTTCAAGCAAATCATTTTTTGTCATGTATGTTAATTGTTTTTATAGTGTAATGAGTTTCTATATTAGGTCAAACATATACGTGATTAGAAAATGATTAATGTATGATAAAAAACACGAAATAGAAAAATTAAAAATAAAAAATGACATTAAATATGGAAATATATTAATATTTTATTTTATTTATAAAATAAAAAATCGCAAAACTTATCATTTTGTATATACCTATTAAATCATATTATATCGGTTATTTTAGAGAATAAAAATTTTCAATAAATTTCAATATACTGTTGATTAATTGCCATGTGGTAATATTATAATATAGTTTAAAACACAATGGTTTTCTAGAAGCTTTGGCGGGGGTGGGGAGGGTTAACGGGGTGGGTTCTTTTTTACCAATCGTATTCTGCCATCTTTGCTTCCACCGTTCCCTCTCTTCACGACACCTCTCCTCCCTCTTTGCTGCTGATTCGTCTTCCTTTTACACCTCTCTCTTTTCGATCTCATTCAGTCTTCATTATCCTCATTTACTCCCCTCTCTACCCTCTTCTTCGACTCTCTCATGATAGCTGGCATCTTCTGTCTCTGCGTCCTGTGTCCGATCATCAAAGGTATCACAGAGTTTGGAGAATATTCATGTAACAGAGAGAGATCGACAGGTTCAAGGGGAAGCCAAAGAATATTCAGGCAATTCTCATCTGGAGAAACGGTTCATCGGTTCATCATCTTCTCCCACATCTTGCTTTCTCAACTTACCCTTATTGCAACACCTTTCCTATCTCATTTTTACCGCCTTTTCTTTCAGCTTTATCCCTGTCTACTTCCCCGAGAAACATATCAGCAGAGACAGATTGGCAGGTTTAAGGGGAAGCCCACAATTTCAAGGTAAACTACAACCCGCCTTCTTTTACAATTTTAGAACAGCGCAAGGTTGATATTCGTTTTTATTTTTAGGGCAAAATGCAAAAAATAGCCTCATAGTTGGGCACACCTTGGAATTGGATCAATGGTCATCGGAACTGTACAGAGCTTGAAACCATATGTACCTAAACTTCCAAGGGGAAGCCAAACAATGTCAAGGTAAACTACAATATGAATTATTTTACAATTTTATAACAGTGCAAGGTGTGATTTGTTTTTATTTTTAGGGCGACATGCAAAAATTAGGCTGACAGTTGGCCACAACTTGGAATTGAATTAGTGGTCACGGAAACTGTTTAGAGCTTGAAACAATATGGAGGTAAGCCAGGTTTTCATTAAGTTATTTTACTATTACTTTTTTTTATTTTGGTTCTATTTTATATCCACGCTTTATAGGTTAAAAAACTTACAGATAGATATACTGATATTGTTTATATAAAAAGTGTAGGTAGAAGCCTTCAACGCATGTACTTTTGAGTCTACCTTCTGGAATCAAGAAACTACAGAAATATAAAGAACATGTTAGGATTAATCTCATTAAAGCTTAAGTGGAGGTATGCTGCCCTTTCTATGCATATTTGAGTCGAACATATGGATGAGAAAATGTGATTTTGAGATGAAGATATAACAGGATGAGGGTTTTCTTTTTGATCATTCATAAAAGTTCAAAGAGATGAAACTCCGTGTTGTTGTCCATTGTTACCATAATCATACTTTTCTCCGCTTTGATATTTGTGCTTAGCTTATTGTTTGACGTTTGCGGATGATTATGAAAGATGGGTTACATTCTGAAGTTGTTATAACAAGTACAAATGAACAATGGCGGTTATATGACGGTTTTGACCCTGTGCTTGACAAGAAACTTAGAGCTAGAATCAGTCGGAATGTTAGCTGTTATGGACGGTTTATGCCTCGTATGGTTGTAAGTTTTTGAAAATGCCCTTTTTTGGCTAAGTTCCGAAAATGCCCTTTACCCTTTTCTTACATACTTAATTGGTTTAGTTATTGACAGGTAATTCCTCCTGGTATGGAGTTTAATCATATTGTTCCACATGATGGTGATATGGATGGTGAAAATGAAGGATCTGAAGATCATCAGCCTTCACCTGACCCGCCTAACTATCTTTAATAAACTACTATTTTGATCCTCTTAATTACATTGTTCATTCAAATTTTTATCATACTTATGCAGGATTAGCAATCAAAGATTTCTGGCAAGTAGATGATAGAACTGTTGTTTTTGTTGCTGATCATACTTTTGGTAAAGTTTGCATCTCTCATATCCTCCGTCCATTACTTATTTTAAACAAATAATCATAATTCATACATTACTTTCAAATTATACATGAAATATTTTGAACTTCAATGTGGGTGAGTGTGGATTTGGATATACCACGTAGCTTTTGGAGTCGATTAGCAGGAAAATACGTAAACATGTTTTACCGGAAAGAGAAGGTAAAAATGATGCTTTTACTTTTTACTGTCCTAAGTTTTTACTTTTTCTAAAATGGTAAATAAGTTATTATTTTATAAAATGAAACAGGGAGAAGACGCATCTGTTGAAGCTGCAGTTATGGCAATTACTATTACTATTTAGATTTAGATTAAAACACATTAGGTTTTTTAAAAGACTTTTGGGTTGGGGGTGTTAAGGGGGTGGTCTGTTTTTTTAGTGGGTTAGGTTTCTCACCATCGCCCACGTGTGGCTTTTCTTTTGACGTGTTCCGTATCGCAATTTAAACCAGTTTATGTTTTTTAAATCTAACAATGATATGTTTTGTAAATAACAAGGGACTCTTTTGAAAATATGTTTGATAATGATTCTTTGTTTACTACATGGCAGAAAGAAGTTGATAGCTTACATGTGAGTGTCAAGGACACATTGGGACACAATTTCATGGAATGGACCATGTAAATGTCTATGATATTAGCCTTGAACATCTAAGTAATTAGATTTTGCAAGAAATGGCAACATACTTACCTTTATTTGTTTATTATAGCATCCTACTTTCAATTCTATTACAGCAATTGTACTTTTAAAAATCTTAACAATTTTCACTTCTATAATTGTGTAGATTGTTTAAAATACAATGTACTAATAAGAATAAAAAATTAAATATACAGGGGTAGATTGCAAAGTATTTATTGTACACAACCCGACCCACCTCAAACCACTTAACAGGCTAGGCCAACCACCACTCTGACCCGACCCGTGCATAGTATGGGTCCAACTCTAGTTACATACAAATAATGAGTCTACTTGTGTTTGAGATAAGAAACTTGTTGGTTGGATTTTACTATACTGTTTTTTAATCTTTCTCACCGACCGACCCATCTCAAAGACACACCGGTGTGAATAGTCTAATAGTTCAACATTAGTGTTTGTTTCGTTAATTTTTTATATATAAAGTGGTTAGATGCCTCTTAACTATTTAGATAGAAAGCATATTTGAACCATTCTTTTGTGGATCATTTTTTCTTACCCTCAAACCTAAAATTTCTATTCCCTCTTTCTTTTATCTTACTTCGCCTCCATCTCCCCCAAAGTCCAAATACTCTCATCGATGCAAGTCCCACACCAACCACCACCATCTTCCTTCTTTGCAAACACCCTCGTTGGCGTCCTCCTTCCATGAAGTCGTTGTTGTCGTATTCCTGGCACGCAACCACTGGCACCGATGAAATTTGTTTTTTTTCTAAAATCTGAAATTCTAATCAAGCAGTTCGCATCTCCAGACTTCTAGACGGACGAAAGGGTAGCCTTAGGGACTCACTTTACTATATCTTACATTCTAGAAAGGGAAAATTGTTTATTTGAGAATATCAATCAATTTACATGTAACTCAAACACCAATGAGGAAATAAGTAAAATCATAATAGTCATCAAACAAATTTAAGAGGGTGCTACTTTAGTAGCCTCAATTTGTGATAGGATAAATGATGACAAAAAAATTAGGAGAAAACAACGAAAGTAAATGAATGTTTTAATGATTCTAAAATAATAATAATCAACATCCGAGGGGGGATAAGAAAGGGTTAAGGCGAAACCAATTGCATCATCTGAGGGGGAGAAAACCACCAATAATATAACATTTCAATACATTATTTTGATCAAATATATTGGATACATTTGTCCATTTGATGAAACTCAAAGATTTTGTAAGATCTTTGAAGACAACAAACCCATCGAAGACATTGTCGACACTCTTATTTTTTATTAAACTCAAAGGATTAGTTGAATTATTGAAGAAACTCCTTTTTCTATCTCGAAAGAAGATTATGATCCAAATACTGATATCTTTTAGAGACCAACTCATACTCCTTTAGACTCTCTTCCTCTCAAATATATAAAACAATAATGCTATGTTTTATGTATTGTCATGTATATATCTTTGAAAAATAAAAATTTGATGATAAAAATATTTCAAAAAGGACCTCCAAAAATTATTATGCTTCCAATATTTATAATATGATTCTTTATTTTCTTCTTAGGTTACATCTGTTATTTAATTTGTTGTTTTGTCATCATTTTTTAGGAGATTGTTAACAATCTAACTTATTTTTTAGAACAAATGATGACAAACCATGTGATAAGTGATCATGTACAATATGCCAAACTTAAAAGTCTATATAATTTGTCTTAATATCATATTGTATGGATAAATAAATGATGGTTACATAGTTAGATAAACGAAAAGAAAGAAAGTCTTATATGGACATGACCATCTGTTAGTCCTATTTTCCTCATAACTTGCAATTTCGAGTTTGCATCGCCTTATTGAAGATCAAGTGAAGACTGGTGTTTGATGAATCATATGCTTGTGTTTTCGAGTAATAGCTATTTATGATGAAAGATCAACCACTAAACTACTCCAAAAATAATATCGTGACGTGTGCTCCTCCTATTTTCAAGTACAAAGAAAATCTTCTCTATTGTAGGCTACGCAACTAAGAGTATATTAATGTGAGGCATACATGTTATTGTTTATATAAGACATCATATAATAAGTGCATGAGTTATGGGAACACACAAACTTTTTAGACATTTTTCTTTGAGAGAACCGTTGAGGATTGTTTTTGTTTTTACAAGATAACAATGTGAAAATTCAAGTGTGTTTTTTATTCTTCGTGGGGCTTAACATGGTTATTTATTTTTCGTAAGTGTGTTCTTATTAAATACATAAATATACTTTGAAGGTTTACATTTTTAGTTGATTTTAAAGTTTTTATTTGGTTGTATTCACTCGTCTAAAACTTTAGAATCTATATCCAGTACCCAACATACTCATTTACCTAATGAACCCTGAACATTTAGTTATAAGCCACTTGTACTACACCGGATGAAGTATTATAATACTCCTTTGTGTGTGTTAACTTAAGTATTCTTTCATTTAGTCCTACTACTAATGTATACAAGCTCTTACACAAGTCTTAGATTCTGCTTGTTACATACATCATGTCATTACTATTGAACAATGTTGGACAAGTTTTTAGGCTATTTTCGAGGATGATGATGAGAGGATCATTCATATATTTTGCATGGACGAGAGGCAAGTCTCTTGTCCCAACTTGTTCTAGTATTTTGACGGGCCAAAAAATTGTAAGTTTTTTCTATTTGACATTAATTGTAGTGCAGCAAATTTTATTTACACAAAACTTAGTCCAACATGTATAGTTATGTAATGTCTTGTAATGTATAACAAATAATTTATGTAATGTCTTGTCACGCGTAACAAATAAGGGCTTATAGATTACTCTAATGTTTTGGATATTATGCAAAAATATATATATATACATAAAACATTTTATCCAGTCAAATACGTCGGTGTAAGGCTACATTAGGACATTCATAATCCTACGCCTATGGATTACTAGGCGTCTATAGGTTTTTATCAAACGACATAAATTTATTGTATGGACAAATGCATTAGACCGGAAGGAGTACATCGTGATGGGGGGCCGTGATGGCCACATAAGGCTCCATCACGGCGTGCACACCGCCCCGTGTGACCGTGATGGGCCGTGGTCGTGGTCACCCGTATTCCCTTTCACGCTCTGTCACAGCCAATCAAAACAAAGAGCTGTTCTCTCTCTTCTCTCTCTCTCTTCCTCTCTCTCTTCTCTCTCACATTTTTTAATTTTTTTTAATTAAAAAGATGATGTGGTGTGATGAAAATGTGATGGGTATAAAGTGGGTAATGTGATGGAGTGTGATGGGGTAAAATTCTATGTGGCGATGACGTGGCGCCCATCACATTTGGGCAATGTGATGGATACTCCCAATAGCCTTAGCATAGTGCTATTATTGCTATATCCCTCTTTTTGGATTACATTAGGACATTCATAATCCTACGCCTATAGATTACTATGGCATCTATATGTTTTTATCAAACGAGTTAAATTTGAGAATTTATTGTCTGGACAAATACATTAGCATAGTGCTATTATTGCTACATCCCTCTTTTTGGCGTTTGTAATACGTTTTTGGACTGAATAGTTTTTCAATATTATACTTGAGAACCTCTTATATAACCTAACTTGTTGAATTATTTCGAACTTTGTATAATCCTTCGTTTTTCCTCTTAATGCTTCACGAATCTTTCCATAACTTGATCGCAACTCAATTTCAAGCTAAAAATCTCAATTTTGATAAGAAACCACAATTGAGTTTTGAAAACTCATGTCATCCTTTTTATTTGAGACTTTTACGGCAAAACATGTTTGCGTAACTCAAATTCATTGGGAGTGCCATTGTATATTTCATAGAACTCCATAGCAACCATTCAAAAGTTAGTGTTTATTCTCATTCTTGTTAATACCAACCTTTTTGAATCAAGGCCATAGTTTGGCTTTGTAAAACTCAATATATGCATGCTTTTGTATTTAATTTTATGGGATAAACCGATGAAGTCATAAAATAATGAAGTACTTTTTTATCTATATTCTTACTTAGCTTATGTAGTCACATCGATATTTTGGTTCAATATAAAAATACTAATTACTTGGAAAATTTGTTGGCTAATAATCAAGAAATAGAACAATCCTCGCTACACATCCGATACATAATATGATTTGCAATTGGTTTAGTCTTGTTGTATTTCGTTGTTTTTTTCCTAATTTATTTTGTAGATGATATAATATTGTTGTATTAAACCAAAATTTCCATAATATTACTCCAAAAATTCAAAGTGACAGGCATAAGATTTTCATAATGCTCCACGATGGTAGCTTAGTTGGTTGAGATTAACAATTTCACATAGGAGGTTCAGAATTCAAATTTTAAATTTTGACACACCCAAAATATTGTTATTGTTCTGCGATTGGCGGATTGACATAAGCCGTTTCAGGAGTAGTTTAGTAATAAGAGTAGGATAGATTTGTCGTTCTAAAAAAAAAGATAATGCAGTTTACCATTTTCATAAAATATTCATGCTATTATATTCTTCTATTAAATATTTGCAACCGTTTATTACATACTTCTCTATTTTTTTTAGAACGGCAATCTATCCTACTCCTAAACTACACATTAATACTATCTATGTCTCGAACGAGACTCGAACCCTCGACCACAAGTAGGGAGGGCAACACCTGATATCACCTATGTCTCGAACGAGACTCCTCTACTTAACTAAATGTATAATAAATATACTTCTTCGAAGACACACATAACCTATTCAAACAACAAAATAAATGTATCTGCTGTAAGAAACTCAAACAATCTCCAATTCTTTCAACGACTAAATATGGCTAAAAACGTTGGAACTTGTAGACTATCACTTATAAACCATCAATATAAGAACCGAGTGAGACTTGCATCGTGTTTATTATTTGAAGAAACCGATTTAATAGTAGAGCCTACATTTAACGTAAATGGAACCCAAATGTTTCGTATACAAACATACAATTCATGATGTTCTCATTCGCCACCATAAAATCATAGAAATTGATTTGTACACAATAATTTTTTGTTACACAACAATTTATGTTTTAAAAAGATTGTATATTATGAAATTGAAAAAACATATCATTTTTGTGTATGTAAAAATTGTTGTTTACAAATCACTTCCTTAAAATCATACCGAATGGAAAAACTATCTTATTAATGTGTTTTAGTTACCATTAAATGATAACGATCTTTTAATTAAGGACAAGATAGAGATTAATTTAGTCTAATATGACATATTAAATAATTAATTCTACATTTTAAGAGTTTGGCACATAATTCGCCCCAACCCATCTATGCCTACACTTTTATTCATCGTCCGCCTATAGCCATCCCAACTCTTTAAGTCTTTATGTCTCCAAAGCTCAGCCTAACACTTTTCTATTTTAATGCTGAATTCTGCACATCGCTAGTGTTAGATATTAACCCTTCTGTATTTAGATGTTGTTTGTTTTTTAAGATGTATAAGATCTGCAGTCTGCAGACCAAATCCATAAAAAAAAATGTGGACCAAACGTCTGCATTCTGCAATAATAAGACTGTTTTCTGCAAGAGTAAGATTGCTTATTTTTTGAAGTCTGCAGTCTATCAAAATAAACTGAAATTAAATTAAATTGGTTTTTTAATCTTAGAATAGTAGATCTCAAAATATTTTACAATTATTTTAAATGCAAATATTTTGTTTTCCATTTGGTTTTGAATTCTTAAGAATCAAGTCGACTTTTTTTGTTAAGAATTAAGATATTTATATGATATGCTAGATTCAAATATAAAAATAGAAAAAGGAAAGTTCCGTTAAAATTTTATTGTAGTTTGAAACTCAAAGTTGAGAAGACGGTGGTCATTTATGATATTTGTTAAAATGTGAATATGTTGTTATATCTATTTATGTAATGTTGCCATTTTCGTGTTTTCCCCAAAATAATATATGTTGTAACTGAAAAATAGTTTAATATTTAAAATAAATTAGAAATTTGGTCCATTTGATATATTCTTTTTCGGGTAAAATGGTAATTAAAAAAACATATATTTAGAACATTTTTAGACGCTTGCATCTACAATGCCTTAACTAAATTTAATATATTGCATCACAATTTAATTTTTGATATTATTTTACAATTTATTTCATACAATACATTTAACTTTATAATATCTAAATACATATATTTAGAACATTTTTAGAATTTTGTTTTTACCATTGACCATTGAACTCTAAATATAGGAGTCTAATGGTTAAGGAGTGTAATTTTATATGGATTGACGTAAGCTATCGAGGACATAATTTTAATGATACCAATTAACTTTTTTTTTTTTTTTTAAATATATTCGATACCAATTCAATATCCAACTATCATTTATCAACTAAACATTAACGTTAATCAATTACACTATTAAATAATATGTTGTAGATGCTATTGAGGACATAGAGACCAAATTTATAATTACGGTTGGTTATATAAATTCCACTTAATAGTTAATAGCATCTAGAAGTTCAACTATATACTACGCATCCATTAACGGTGAAGATTCACACGAACTAATCCACTGTCTATCCTAACGACGTGTCATTGTCAGGTATCATCTTCCCAATTTATTGTTATTCTTTAATTTAATTTTCTGGTTAAAGCCCGCGACAAATTTCAAATTTGCCGTTTACTATTAAAACCCCCCTATAAGTTTTCACATTCTTGAACATCTACACAAGTCCTAATTTTCATTACAAATACGGGTAATTTCTTAGGGTTTTTGAGCAATGAAAAGAGACCCATCTTGTTGTTGATTGATTCATGCAAATCTCGAGGTTTCTAGTTTTCTTGGCCAAAATTTGAAACCCAGTTTCGAGTTTAGCCTAAATTTTAGAAACCCACATCAAAAAGCAATACAAAAACGCTAAAAACCTTTTGATTGCGGGTTAGAATGGATGGAAGTGATATATACAAAGCTAGTAGTAGTCTAAGATTAGGGAGTAAAAGAGTAAGCAGCAGTTTTAGAACTGGCATTGATCTTTTCTCAAAATCTTCTCGTCAAGAAAATGATGAACAAGCTCTTAAATGGGCTGCTCTGGAAAAGCTACCCACCTTCGATCGTTTGAAGAAAGGTCTTTTGTTTGGATCAACTGGACAATCGAATGAAATCAATATAGATAATCTTGGAGACCGGGAGCGAAAACAATTACTTGATCGGCTTGTTAATGCTGCAGATGAAGATAATGAGCAATTCTTGTTGAGGCTCCGAAATAGAATTGATAGGTACCGGAAATTTTCCCTTTGTTATATATTCTCTTAATTTCTTGATTATTATAATCATGAATGACCTACATGCATGCTCATTATCGGCATATCATTCATGAATGATCGAATATGTTACAGGGTTGGGATTGATTTGCCAACGATTGAAGTCAGATTTGAACATGTGACTGTGGAGGCAGATATTAATACAGGAAACAGAGCTCTACCCAGTTTCATCAATTTCTACCTTGACAGGGCAGAGGTAAAAGTGACACCTAATTAACAAATACACAAACCTATATATTGATTATAGTTTTTGTTCAAGTGTTCAGAAAAATCTTCTGAAGTTTTGATCGACTTGTTTACTTCCAATAGGCTTTCTTAAGCTTTTTCCATTTGCTCCGGAATACGAAAAGGCATATAACTATCCTTGATGATGTTAGTGGTATCATCAAACCGGGCAGGTTAGTAGGAAAACACGAATTCTGATAGCCTTTATATCATTGCATTGTTTCAAACTTATAAATCTATTTCTTTTTTCTAAGATTTCACATTAATACCATTCAGAATGACATTACTTTTGGGTCCACCAAGTTCAGGGAAGACAACCTTGTTGTTAGCCTTGGCCGGGCGTCTCGATAAGGAGCTTCAGGTAGGTAAATAGTGTGTTCAAGAATATCCGAATCCAAAAATTCGATCTGGAAATGTGAAAATCCAATCCGAAAATATCTGACTGTTTGGATATCCGAATTATTTCGGAATTCAGATACGGATAGTATTTCTGCAAATTTTTGGATATCTAAAATCCGAAATATATAATTCTTAAATGATATATATATATATATATATATATATATATATATATATATATATATATATATATATATATATATATATATATATATATATATATATATATATATATATATATATATATATATTATCCTAATAAATAAGTAACTCAAAGCCACATGTCATCTCCTTATTGAATTTGCCACATGTCATTTTCTCATAATTTTAAATTTAAAAAAAAAACTAATTGGTTTGAAACGTTTCTAACTCTTTAATGATCTGTTTAATTATCATTCAATTTCAAAATTAATTGTTATCATTCAATTTCAAAATTAGTTGTTTTTAATATCATATTTTTTTTTAATATGTAGAATGATTTGGGAGACAATAGAGAGACAATTGACGTCATAATATTTTGAAGAACAATTCCAATCATAATAGTGAATTTGATTTTAGTACCAATGACATTCTCATAATCAATTATATTTATCAAAATACAAAGTTGTAATAGTAAAAATCAAAAGCAAGATGTCACGATACACAAACAAATTTCTTATGTAAAATTATTAATGTTTAGATATTCTTAATTAATATTTTTTTATCATCCCGTGTAATACACGGGTCTGACAACTACTATATATATATATATATATATATATATATATATATATATATATATATATATATATATATATATATATATATATATAAATTACTTGTTAATTTTTTAGACAGATGTTAGTCTTACTCGACCAAAAAGACTATACTGCATATGTTATTAACTTTTAATAGAGCACCTATAATAATTTTGAATAGTGCCTGATAGCATACAAACATCGATGTTTGTTAAAATCATTAATTAGGATTTTTTATGCATTGTTGTAAGTTGTAAGCTTCATATTGTTTTACATGATGTGGTTTCTTGCATTGATGTCAACCTGGTATGTGAATAATATTTATAGAATGTTGGTAATTTGCTCCTAGAACAAATTAACGATTGATTTTTAGACATCGTGTAGAGCAAATTGTTAATGTCGATTCATACTATTCCTCTTAAGGTAGTTTATATTTACTTATATAGTTGGTTGTGAATTCAGATATCCAAATTTGATATAAGAAAGTAAATACTTAGTTGACTTGTTCAAACATCAGGGTTTCTTTTGCAGTCAGTCTTGTGCTAACTATCTAATTTTTAGTAGTAAGAAATTATTATTTAAACTTTCAAGTATTTGAATTCATGAACATAGAGAAGTGGAAAGGTGACGTACAATGGCCATGAGTTACATGAGTTCGTACCCGAGAGAACGTCTGCTTATATCAGTCAAAACGATGTTCATATTGGAATAATGACCGTTAGAGAAACATTGGCTTTCTCTGCCAGATGCCAAGGGGTTGGATCACGTTACGGTTAGTATAACCAACAGAATTATCTCTCCAATAAATCATAAGATTTCAAGATCTAGACTAAGTTCTAACACTGAAATAATATTGTGTTTGTCTTATATATCGCAGAGATGTTGGCCGAGTTGTCAAGAAGAGAAAAAAACGCAAACATTAAACCGGATCCAGATATCGATATCTATATGAAGGTATGGAATCATGTCTATAAAAAGAAACAAACTTGATTAATTTCTTGACTAATAATCGTAAAATGGTGTTGGGAATCAGGTGCATGCATTTTGT
Source organism: Cichorium intybus (assembly GCA_023525715.1). Taxonomy (NCBI): domain Eukaryota; kingdom Viridiplantae; phylum Streptophyta; class Magnoliopsida; order Asterales; family Asteraceae; genus Cichorium; species Cichorium intybus. The sequence goes on from CM042009.1 coordinate 38,745,400, forward strand.
AGATCCAACAATTTGAATCAATTCATTTAATTACCATGTCAAGAATATGGAATGAGTGAGAAAAAATAGAATCATTGGATCACAAATTAATCTAAGTGAGAATCAATCACACAACACCAAGAATTTTACGTGGTTGGATAAGAGTAAACATAACTCTGGTCTACATCCACGACATCCTCTGTTATTGATTTCTTCTTCCCGTCTTCAATACACCATTACTTACATGAACAAAACCTCTGAAAGAGAACAATTCTTCTTCCCGTCTTCAATACACCATTACCCTCAATTATTGAGTAATTAATTACAGAGATGGACAAAACCTCTGAATACAGAATACATAAGAAGCCCAAACAATGCAATCTCTAATCTCTTAAGTGAAAGAGAACTTGAAAAAGTATTGTAAAAGTAATGTCACTCTTGTTAGTTGGAATTCTCCACAATGAATGTGAAGCCCTGTATTTATACGTGCAAATCCACCCTCCTTGAAGAACCACTTCCAACATTTTTTATACATCTTCTACTGTACACTTTTAACTAACTACAGAACAACGCCCATCAGTTGAACTATCTCAACAGGCAATTTCTATGAGTTAATATGAACTAACTAACACATTTCAATCCTTTAATAGAATTATGACCTTTTTCTATCATCCAGGCTGCTGCAGCGGAAGGTCAAGAAACTAGTGTTGTCACAGATTACACTCTCAAGGTATGCTATAAGTTTTTTTCTATCTTAAGGCATAATATGATAATATAATGCAATTTAAAAGAAAAAACCCAAAGAATTATAACACAAACTGTTTGTTGAGCAGATATTGGGGTTAGAGGAGTGTGCAGACACGATAGTAGGGGATGGGATGAGAAGAGGTATATCTGGTGGCCAAAGAAAGCGTGTTACAACAGGTAAAAGTTGGTTTTCCTGAATGACACAAGCGGATTTGACTAATTTGGTAGATGTGTACAGGCGAAATAATTGTTGGACCATCGAAGGTTCTCCTAATGGACGAAATATCTACCGGTTTGGATAGTTCGACGACTTTCCAAATAGTAAATTGTTTAAAGCAATATGTTCATATTCTTGAAGGAACAGCGATCATATCTCTTCTCCAGCCTGCACCAGAGACGTACAATTTATTTGATGACGTTGTGGTTTTGAGTGATGGAAAGATCGTGTATCAGGGTCCACGTGAAAATGTACTTGAGTTTTTTGAATCTATGGGGTTCAGATGCCCTGAGAGGAAAGGTGTTGCTGATTTCTTGCAAGAGGTAAGTATCACCCATGTCCCGTGATTGCATTTATCTTTGTTAGTGTCATGGACTGATGTTGACGGCGGATGAAAGTACATAAAGGTGAAATCAACACAAAGAGGAAAATATTATATGGTTAAATACAAGAAATAGCAATGTATTTCTATTGGTTTGTTTACTATAGCATGCTACTTTCAGTTATTCCTATAACAATGTTATTCTTTTAGAAATCTAAGTAATTATAACAGCTGTTAAGAAAAACCTAATTATAGCAATCTCATCCATTTACAAAATAATTTTCACTGTTATAATTGGTTATATTTTCCAAAGTCTAATGCCAGAAATGGAAAAAATGAAAGTACAATACTAAACATTGGTAATTTTTTCAAGTACAATGCCTTAATAAGACGCAGATTGAAAATACAAAGCTCTAATAGAAAGAAACAGAAGTATGATGCTGTAATACTCAAATAAATGAAAGTACCTAGCTACTTTTTGCATTTAGACCAATATTATATTTCAGAACAATCTTTAGCCATACAAAGGGGTCCTTATATAGAGCATTGCTAATTTTGGCAGGTTTTCTCAAAATTCAAACTTATGCCTAAAATACTGAAATTTCTTACCCAAGATAGCACTTGATTGATCGAAATTCCAAGGTCATGTGATTTACTATAAAAACGAAATAAAATGTATGGTAAAAATATTGAAATTCAGAGAAAGTCAAAACTACAGCTCCAAATAATGAAAATTTGGCCCGCCCTTTTTGTGGGTATGTGGGATCCAAATATTTTCCTATATCATAAGGTGGAGCAAGGACACGGACTCTATCGACCGTACAAAAGACGTGAATGTCCTTATCCCATCATCAAAAGTAGCCCTAGAAAACTTGTCTGTGTAACAAGCACAACGTAAGTGTCTCGACAAGTTGTTCATTATGTTTCTTGTTTTTATAGGTGACATCAAAGAAAGATCAGGAACAATATTGGACGAGAAGACACGAGGATTATAGATTTGTAACGGCGAAGGAATTTTCTCAGGCATATGAATCATTTTACAAAGGAAAAAGCCTAAGAAACGAACTTGCAATCCCGTATGACAAAAGCAAAAGCCATCCTGCAGCTCTTACAAACAAGAAGTTTGGTTTAAGCAAGAAGGAGCTCTTGAAAGCTTGTGTCGATAGAGATATATTGCTCATGAAAAGACGCTCATTTATCTACATTTTCAAATTAGTCCAAGTGCGTAACATTGAATTCAATTTCCATTTCGTCTGCTATTTGATGTGTTAGTGTCGTACATCCAGCTATATATGTTGGAGTCTATCATCTCTTCCTAAGTGTTCTTTTGAAGAGAATCTAGGACTCAACATATCTAAGTAACATGGTATGCCATTTGGCACCTCCTCAATGGGGACGTGTTAGTATCCCGCATCGTCCCACGTCAGCTAAACAGACACGGTCCCATCTACCTCTGCGTATGTTGGAGTCTAACCTGTTCTCTTATGGACTCTTTTAGAGAGAAAATCTTGTGTTATGTTTTTGATTAACGCACACATATACTTTAAGATTTGAAGAAAAATATAGAATACAAGAATTACGTGTAGTGTTAGGTCTTCGTTCAACACATACACACGTACTTTAAGATATGAAGAAAAATAAAGAACACAATAATTATGTGGTTCACATGTTGAGGCTGTGCTACATCCTCCGCTGCTGAATTCTGGATATTTATATTGATTTCTTAATGAGGTTTAGAACTGCATTTGAGATCCATATATATAGAGATAGGGTTTACAATTACGATAATTGTGCGATGACTCAATATCTTGGTTGTAATAGCGGCAGTCGTCCCTCCAACAACCATTGTATTCCACAACTCAACATCTTGGCCTCGATAATTGACATGATGATTTATTGCTTGAAGTTCTGATTGTTTTCTCTTGATTCTAGCTAACGGTTATGGCGCTTATCACGGCGACTGTGTTTTTCCGAACTAACATGCATAGACGTGGGATAGAAGATGGAGGCCTATACATTGGTGCTTTGTTCTTTGGTGTCACAATGATCATGTTTAATGGGATGGCAGAGATTGCTCTGACGATTTCAGAACTTCCGGTATTCTACAAGCAACGGGATCTCCTATTCTATCCGACGTGGGCGTATGCTGTTCCGGCCTGGATTGTCAAGATTCCAATTTCGTTCACTGAAGCCGCAGTTTGGACAATCCTCACTTACTACATAATAGGATTTGATCCCAACTTCTGGAGGTATTCACCACCTCCCAACCATTTCGAAAAAACTACTGACAGTTTTATGTTTCCAAAAGAAACTGAAATTTCATGGAGGGTTCAGTTTTTTGTTTTATAATCGAAAATATAAACTGAATTCTTTATAAAATCAACGGAATTTAATTGCATCAGAATCCTTAAAATTTCAGGTTTGATGGATTTTACTTTAAGGGTGGAAGGAATTTAACTACATTCTTCATCTTTTGTCAAAGTCCAAATTACCTTCATTTATACATATTGAAATATATAAAGTTAAAAAGTTCAACCATGTGTAGATACAATAAACAAAAAAGTATCTGAATGTAAATTAGATATTAAAGATTGTTTAATTTTTATTATCGAACTCATTTCATGGTTACGCCTGACAGATTGTGGTTACTTTATATTCCATTTCCCTCAACAAACAAAAATTGGTATTTCACAGATTTCTCAAGCATTACTTACTGCTCGTGGTCATTGTTCAAATGGCTTCTGCCTTATTTCGGTTCATTGGGGCTGCAGGCCGCAACATGATTGTTGCAAACACGGTTGGTGCATTTGCACTTCTAATTCTCTTTGGCTTGGGTGGATTCGTCTTATCACGAGGTAATTATATCGATCGTTCAAAAAGCTCCGGTCATTCTAATAAACTAACGAATGTGTTCTTCCTAAAGGCGACGTGAAAAAATGGTGGATTTGGGGATACTGGTCATCACCAATGATGTATGCGCTGAACGGAATCGTAGTAAATGAGTTTCTCGGACATAAGTTTAACACGGTAACAATTTGGTATGCAAACTACATTTTACAATTATGCATGTCGATAAGATGGACTTATTTGTTCATAGCCTTTCGGCAATTCAACACTCGGGAGAATTATCGTTACTTCTCGAGGATTGTTCGCGGAAGCTTACTGGTATTGGATTGCTTTTGGGGCTCTGATTGGGTTCATGTTAATATTCAATTTGTGTTACACATTGTCTCTCAAATTTCTTGACCGTAAGTAACTCCTTGGTACCGATTTATTGCTGTAAAATATGCATTCAGTGTGTGATATTTGGTGTACCAACTCTACAGCTTATGGGAAAACTCAAGCAAACGCAACAGAGCATGAAGCACGTGATGCAATACCTGTTGAATTATCATCCATGACCACAAATGACGGAAATCAAAACAAGAAAAGAGGAATGGTACTTCCATTTGAACCGCATTGCATCACGTTTGATAATATCAAGTACTCTGTTAATATGCCACAGGTAAGATGTTACATTGTTACTTACTATAAGTTAGATATGTAGAGTCCTAGATTTCCTGTCCAAAAAATCCCTTGCACGAGACTCCAACATATATAGAGTCTGGCGGAGCAGTGTCTAGCCGATGTGAGAACCTAGCATTACCTGGCTAGACACTAACATGCCCCCTACTATGGACATTTGATGGGATTAGACTAGAAGTGTTGGGCCCATGAGGTGCTAGACATGATCTCTGATACCATGTTATTTTCCCTCCAAAAGAGCTATGGAGAAAAGAGAAAGGAAAGACTCCAACATATATAGTGGCTGACGTGTTAAACACGATGTGGGACACTAATACTTGCAATCGATATAGTGTAAACACTAAACTGTCACTTATGGAAAATTTTGTAGGAAATGAAAGAGCAAGGTGTTAGTGAAGATCAATTGGTGTTACTCAAGAGTTTGAGTGGAGCTTTCCGACCTGGTATTCTAACCGCGCTTATGGGGGTTAGCGGTGCTGGTAAAACTACGCTTATGGACGTTCTCGCGGGTAGAAAAACAAGCGGAATTATAGAGGGCGACATCCGGATTTCTGGATATCCAAAGAAACAAGAAACATTTGCTAGGATTTCAGGGTATTGTGAACAAAACGACATCCATTCTCCTCATGTTACGGTTTACGAATCATTGATCTACTCGGCATGGCTACGGTTGGCACCAGATGTTAACGAAAACACCAGAAAGGTTAGCAAACATGGGTAAAGTAAAGTAACCGTGGTTAAGAATGACTTGATCGAATGTTTTTTTTTTTTTTGCTTGTAGATGTTTGTTGATGAGGTGATGGAACTTGTGGAACTGAATCCTTTAAGAGACGCATTAGTCGGGTTGCCCGGGGTCAATGGGCTATCAACAGAACAACGAAAGCGGTTAACCATAGCAGTTGAGCTGGTAGCTAACCCATCTATAATATTTATGGACGAGCCAACGTCCGGGCTTGATGCTAGAGCGGCTGCTATTGTGATGAGAACTGTTAGGAACACGGTGGACACAGGGAGAACGGTTGTGTGCACCATTCATCAACCTAGCATCGATATCTTTGAAGCTTTTGATGAGGTACATTCGTAATATTCACTGCATCTGGTTCATCATATACCATGTAAACCTTTAAGCGATGAACTTCTCTTCTGAATAACATTGCAGTTGTTCTTGATGAAAAGAGGAGGAGAAGAGATATATGTTGGACCTGTTGGTCGCCAATCTTGCGAATTGATCAAGTACTTTGAGGTAATATATAATCACATTTGAGTAGATTTAATCAAGTGTAGACCAATGAATAAGTTGAATGGTAAAACCTGGCTGCTTTTCTGAGCCAGGATATCGAGGGGGTGAGTAAAATTAAAGACGGGTATAACCCTGCAACTTGGATGCTGGAAGTGAGTACTTCGTCACAAGAACTGTCTTTGGGAGTCGATTTCACTGAAATCTACAAGAATTCGGAACTTTATACGTGAGTACTAGTGCTACACATCAATAGCGCAATCTTTATAGCCATTTTGTTACGCAGTGGTGTGCACTGGACTCAAATCGGGACTGATATTAATAGGACACATATTACAATATTTTCCGACCCAAAAAGGTTAAACTAGGACTTGCACTCGCTCTCTTGTCTGTACAACAGACGTAAAGGCCTCCTCATAATAGAAATTAATCCTGGAAAGCATGTTCAGTCCAGGACTATCCCTACATGTCTTTTGGATAGATGAGAGATCGAGAACACGTGTCTCACCTTGTTTCGCTTTTTTGGATGAGACATTTTTGTCCTGATATCTCTCTAGTCCTAGTCAAAAGTATGCCAAAAGCAGTACAAGCTGTTCGCCTATGTCATGTCCTGCGTAACAAACGGGGGCTACAGGAACAAATCATTATGTCTTCCTAACTCATTGATGGAACAAAATCACAGGAGAAACAAAGCCCTTATTGTGGGACTGAGTGAACCACGTCCCGGTTCAAACGACCTCCATTTCCCGACTCAATTCTCGCAGTCGTTCTTCACGCAATGTCAGGCATGCCTATGGAAACAACGATGCTCATACTGGAGAAACCAGCCTTACACCGCTGTCCGTTTTGCCTTCACAACTGTCATTGCACTCATGTTCGGATCTATGTTTTGGGATCTTGGTAGTAAAAGGTACATGAAGAACAAACAAAAGACATTGTCTCATAATTTTCTGTCTTTTATACTTACTTTTCATACTTACATATACACACACACACGCACACACACACACACACACACACTTACGGTTAGAATCCCACATAGGCTAGACAGAGTCTCATATGCTGGAGTCTCACCTCTCCCCTCTAAGGCTCTTTTGGAGCAAAATCCAGGACTCACATATCTAACATCATATGACAACTAAGGTCTAGCATTCTCAGGGACTCAACACATGGTTTAGTCTAAACTCATTAAGCCTCCGTCTAGGGTTGTGTTAAGATCCAAAATTGTCTAGACCCAGTCCCATGTGTCTCTAGTCTCTACCTATGTTTGTGTCTAAAATTTAGGACTTCACTTATCTAACACATACATTTCAGGAAAACCATACAAGATTTGAGTAATGCGATGGGTTCTCTCTATACATCAGTTCTCTTTTTAGGAATCCAATACGCATCCACGGTGCAGCCTGTGGTGGACATAGAACGTACAGTGTTTTATAGAGAACGAGCGGCTGGAATGTATTCTGCATTGCCATATGCCTTTGCTCAGGTAACTCGTATAAATTTAAACTATCGTCTTTTTACCATTTGAGATCCTAATGTCTTTTTCTTTTGTTTTCATACGTAGGTTCTCGTGGAAATCCCGTATATCTTTTCACAATCTGTGGTTTTCGGGCTTATAGTGTATTCAATGATTGGATTTGACTGGACGGCTGCAAAGTTCTTTTGGTTCTTGTTCTTCATGTTCTGTTGCTTGCTTTACATGACGTTCTATGGTATGATGGCTGTCGCGATCACGCCAAATGCGGAGATCGCTGCCATTGTTGCTGCTGCGTTTTACGCGATATGGAATCTGTTCTCCGGATACATCATCCCAAGACCTGTAAGGCCCCTTTCCAGTTTTTTCCCATTAGATGTTGTACTGATAAATGATGTTTAAACTAAATTAGGGAAATCTTGTAGAAAATTGAGCTTTAATAGAAAACTTCATTTTCTTGAGGTAGTTCCTACTAATTTAATTTGTATCACTTTTTTTCTATTATATATAAACCAAGATATGTGAATTGAACTGTAAATAATTAAATTAAAATAACTATATAGTATATGTAGTTTTCTTATCATAGAAAACGAAAATTAAAGATTTGAATTTTATATTTTATCATTACTGATTTATTTATTAATCTATTTTACAAAATTAAAAAAGAAAACGCTTATATGCAGATACCAAATTTCTTACCTTTTTATGTTTCTATTATCTAAAATTTAAATAGAAAAAAACGGACTCATATGGTTTACTACATTAAGTCTGTTTTATTAAACTTATTGTGTGAAAAAGAAACTTACATCTAAGTCGTCGATAATCAAAACTAGAATAAAAATATCTGTGGTTTTTGATAATGTGTTGTCATGCGGTCTTAGAAAATTCCGGTGTGGTGGAGATGGTACTACTGGGCAAATCCGTTGGCATGGACACTGTATGGTCTGATTGTCTCACAGTTTGGGGACTTTGACGACGTGCTCACGATTGGGGAGACAGTGAAGGATTACTTGCTTCAATATTATGGGTTCAAACACGACTTCATTGGTGTCGTGGCGGGTGTTCATGTGGGCTTAGTGGTCGTCTTTGCAGTTATATTTGCTTATTGTATCAAGTCATTCAATTTCCAAAAGAGATAGAACTTCATTGTCAATGGAGAAATAATATTGTTTGAATAAAGGATTTATGATCGATTTATTTAACATAAATCATTTATTACAACTGAGACAATTTTGTTTCACATTGGTCACTAGAATTAGCAAATCTCTTCATTGTGTATGTTATTGATTGAATATAAAGGATACCTTCTACGTACACGTGTGAAATTGATTTGGTCTTCATCCAATAGCGTCCGCCAGTAAGAGAGAAGCAGATCGCATATGAGCGTCCCTGCTGTTATCCTCCGCCTCCATCACAGGAGGAGCATAACCAGAGAGATTTACCGATTTACCGTCCAATAAATAGGGGTGATTTTTTGAAAGTTGAATGCAAAAGGTTGGAGATTTCTGTTATGCGCCGCAAGCTGTTCGAATAAAGGTCACACCTCCTGATACGTCGCAGTCGTTGATTTGGTCAAAAATTAAAAATAAAAACCTTACGTTCCACTAGTAGCGGTAAGCAAGGGTCGAACCAATGAGTTTGTGGTTAGAACTTTGTGTCTATAATAAAATTGCGCTATAGTGTCACTCTGTAATCGGTAAATATCAACGGACATCAAATCCAAAAACAACTTAAACAACTATAAATCAGATTCAAACTCAGATGTATGCATGAACAATCAATCAAAAGCCAATATAACTTAAAATGCAACTTTTCTCATAAAACAAATCAAAAGACAATCGTTCATAAATCCAAACTGAAATCAGAGTCGAATGCTTCCTGAAATCAGAAACTAACAAACTCTGTGATCGACAGAATTCTATAATCAGAAACCTTGAAAACACAAAAGCAATTATAAACTAAAATTGAAACTAAAATAGAAACGAACCAACTGTGATCATAAACTGAAATAACGACGAATCCTGAGTCAAAGAAGCCAGAGTTCCACTCTATGGGTCAATCTTCGCTCTCGAAATCCGACCTAGGGGTCACCAATTTCTTCCCTGGCCGAAAAAATGATGACTTGAGACAGAATTTAGATTTGCTGGAAGAAAAGCACAAACTTGCAAGTCTACGACAAGCAGCCTTCAAAGCCAACACCTAAAGATACTACAATAGCGCATCAAAGGAAAAGCTTTCAAGGACAAAGACCTAGTTCTAAGGAAAAATTAGGTTAGCCACGCACAACCTCCTGGAAAGTTAGGTCCAACATAGGAGGGAGCATACAAAATAGTTGAAGCATACTGCAATGGCTCGTACATACTCAAGACCATGGAAGGAGGAGCAGTGCCTAGGACATGGAACACACAAAACTTGTGAAGATTCTACTATTAGAGGGAAGACAGCCAATGCTTCGATGAAGCACTTATCTACTTTTATATGAATTGTCATGAATGTACTCACTACAAATAAGATTACATTTAGTGGCACAAAGTTTTAGTGACATTTTGTTTTTGTGCCACTATAACATACTTTTAGTGGCACTTTTTCTTACGCCACTATAACTTTCAATAGATACAATGGCATTTTGCTTTTGAACATTTGGAACATGTCGCATCGAGTTCAAGACTTCAAGTATCAAAAACATTTGGAACAGCCCACACACCTCTCTTCTATTCACATCTCCCATATGCACAGAGCTCCAAGTCTTCTTGCCCCGCCTTCTTTCTCGTCCCTATCAAAACGACTCATTGACTTGGAACTTGCGATTCAAGATGGTTACTCCACGGTCCACGGTTTACGATCCATCCCGATTTGTTCATTCCATCCTGATTCGTTCAGGTTCTTTCAATCCCAGTCCGATTGTAATTAGCAATAGTTTGTATTTTCATTCCAGGTTCGAAAATTAAGGTCGGATTGTGATTCTAGGTTCGAAATCATATTCTTCAACTTGTGATTTCAGGTTTAATTGTAAGAAGTCGCGCTGTAATTAGAATCTAGGTTCAAATACAAGTCCGATTGTAATTAGAATTGATTGCTTAGTCGGATTGCCACTGATCAAAATATGATTTCAGTGTTTTCGTTCAATCCAGGTCTACATATAGCAGGGTATCAGTTTTCGATTGTGTATAACATTGCTTCTTGTTTTCAGACATTGGATTTCAGTTCATGTTTTTGTTCAATGCAGTGTATCTGATTAACTTGGAATAATTTCATGATTTTCAGTCGTGAATTTCAGTTCGTGTTTTCCTTTGAATTGAATTGGTTGGTTAGTATCATAACTAATTAATTTTCAATTAAACCCCAAATTTGAATCGTGTTTTGCTTTGAATTGAATTAGTGTTTTCCTTTGAATTGAATAGGTGCTCATCAGGTTTCATACCCTCATATGCCCACCAAGTGTTTGTTAAAGGTCTGAATAAATTGTTGAGTTGTTTTTGTTTCATCCTCTTACAGGTTTATGTACTTATCATGTTAACATTGATTATTTTTGATAATTTCACTCAAAGAGAATTCATCATACTATAACATTGATGCGGGGTATGTATTTCTTCAAGAACCTATTTTTGCATTACTTTTAAGATCACGAGCAGCCTTGTTTCATCCTCTAAGAGAATTCATGATACTATATCATTGTTATATTATGCTATTATATGTAATTAACATACAACTATGTCTTAATCTTTAATTTTATTTGCAACTCACCTTAGGAAACATATTGTTTAAGAGGTTTATGCCATCCTTTGTTCATTGTTATAAAAGCCATACATATAGCAATCTAATGGCTGTTATAAAAGCCATACCTATTGCAATCTAATGGCTATATTTTATGATCTTTTTTTCATTGTTATAAAAGCCATACATATAGCCATCCTTTGTTCATTGTTATAAAAGCCATACCTATAGATACAATTTATAGAAGTCTGAACTTGATGATTGATAGAATTTTTATCCATATACTCATGATATGAATTTTAGGTTACTTAAAAACCACACATCATAAAAAAATATGGTGTTGATCGTATATGTTTTACCCATCATCCTAGTTCTGTTATATGCTCTTCAACACGAAATTTGGATGCAGGTGCAGGTTAGTTTCCATTATGAATATACTTATACTTTTCATAACAATTTGTTTTTTTTTTCTGCTTCAGTTTAGTTGTATGATGTTATGATAAAGAATTGGGAAGATCTTCCATGAGCAGTAAATGGAATAAAATAGCCTTTAAGTTTTTTTAGTTGAAATAACTCTTGGACTTTTTTTTCTTCTTTATGGATTTGCTAGTATTTTCAATTTTTTAACGGAAACCATGAAATTGTATTTATGTTGTAATATAAGTTGTCTTTATTCTTCAATTTATGTATTCAATTCCTTACACATCAAACTTACTTGCAGATCTCCTTTGAAAAATTCCAAGCTTCTGATGAGTCCTCCTGGATTACGAATATACCCTTGTCGAGATAAGATTGTTATTTTGCTAGTCTAATTTATGTCTTACTACGTCAATTGTTCAACTCTTTAACTTGTTAAAATTAAAATGATGCAGGTTTTATGCTTAGAACTTAAAAGATACATTCATCGATGGGCTTGATAGAACTATGAGAGATTGAGAGTGGCGATCTAGCATGGGCAAAAGATGAACATAAAAATTGTATTTTAGAAAGGTTGAATATAATGTAGTTTACTAGTTTTAATTTATGTTGATCATAACAATGTACTTGTACTTGATATATTGTTGCATTTGAATATACTATACCTTTGGAATCATATATGGTTTGTCGAATATTCAGCAGTAGATAAATAATATCTATTTTTGCAATTAAATAGTGAAAAATATAATTTATTTTAACAATTAAATAGTGGCATAAATAGAGTGCCACTAAAACCTACAAGTACTATAATTGCATAACAGAAAAGTGTCACTAAAACCTAAAACGTCAACCGCGACACAATGAAAAAGTGCCACTAAAGACTTTTAGTGGCACTTTTTTGTGTCGCGGATTGCCACATGGGCCATTAGTGGCACTTTTTGGGTTTTTAGTGGCACTTTTTTTATGCCACTAAATGTAATTTTATTTGTAGTAACTAAACTACGTTATATTAACCATTTCCTAGAAGACTGGTCACCTTGCTAGGTATATTTTTTCCTTTTCCACCTTTTTCTTCAAACAAATCGTCCAAATTTGGCCTAAATGCCCCCAGCAGGCTCGGTACCTAATTCAGCCCAAGTGCCCCAATAGTCCACAATGCCTAATTCGGCCCCAGTGCCCCAACAGGCCTAGTGCCTAATTTGACCCAAGTACCCCCCCCCCAATAGGCCCCAGTGCCTAATTTGGCCCAAGTGCCCCAACAGACCCTAGTGCCTAATTCGGCCCAAGTGCCCCTAACAGACCCTAGTTCCTAATTCGGCCCAAGTGCCCCCAACATGCCCTAGTGCCTAATTCGGCCCAAGTGCCCCCAACATGGCCTATTGCCTAATTCGGCCCAAGTACCCTAAATAGGTCCCGGCATTCTAATTAATACTATCAAATCTATACAGACCATAAAAAGAAAAGTTATCTAGAATCCAACGTCCAAACTAGCCTAAGGAAAAACGTCTGACTACAAACACACACACAAAGCCTTGCAAACAAATCCAACAATTAGACGACAGCAAAGCAAGGCAAGCAAACAAGCAAGCAAATTAAACGATACAGACAACGTATTAAGCAAATAAACCACCAAATGGTCTATGTCATAGTAGGGCATCTTCCCAAACGACATGCAAGCCAAGTCTAAGAACTATTGTCTAAAAGTATACAACCATATCAAATAAACAAAAGTAACATCAAACCAAACATCTCCACCTTGGGAACTCAATCCTCCTCTTCGACCTTCAACAACTCTCTCAGCTAGTCCACGTTCGCCTTGCCCAAGTTCAAAAGAGTAGAATAATCCAAAGAGGAAAAGTCTGTTGGATTAGGTGTCTAAGCCATGACTAATAATTAGTATTTACCTAATTAATAGTAGCACAGTCCATTTGGGTTGCCCTCATGGCTGGAGTTTTGTTGGAAAGTTAAGTAGAGAGAGATGGTTGATTTATTAGATGACTAATAAATCAAGGTATTGTTTGTTAATATATTATGGAGATAATATATTAATTAGAAATAATATTGTTTGATTAATAATTAATCAGAAATTAATTTGATTAATTTCTGTGACATTAATTGGATTAATCAGGAGGTCAGGGATTAAAGTCGTACAAATTCAATAGTTGAATAGCGGCGCGCGGCGCGCAAATGTAAAGGCTGCGACGCGCGTACATATCCGCACGAATTCAATAGTTTGAATTGCGGCGCGCCAATGTAAAGGCCGCGGCGCGCGTACACATAATCCGGAAAATGGGCTGCGGCTAGGGTTTCTAGCTGTATCCTTTGGTTCCCTATAAATAGGGAACCCTAGGCCTCATTATCAGTTGCTCATTCTATTATTTCTCTCTGAAATTTCGATCCATAATCCTCTCGGCTTGGGTGTGATCTCATTTGAGGCAGGATATTTTTGCTGCTCAGCTTCCAGGAAATTCTAAAAGGTTGGTTTTTCTAATTATATTCTTTTAGTTAATTTTCTTATGGCCTTTAGGTTTTGTTATATGTTCAACTAGAAGAAAACATAGATCCTTATAGGTTGCATGTGAACTTAGGTTATTTAGTTCATGGTTTGCAGGAAACCTTTTAGTGGTATCAGAGCCTGTCTTGTTTTCTTGTTGAATTGATATAACTGTTTTAGGGTTTGAAGCTTATAAACCCTAATTTTTATGTGGATCGATTTTCTAGGATTAGGGTTTTGGAAACCCTAATCCCACCCCCTTGCTAATTTCGAAATTGCTATTAGGGTTTTAGGAGGTTTTCTATTTTTGGTAACTTTATTTGTTAATTAAATGGATAACCTTAAACCCCCATTAATTGAATTCGAAATATGGGGGGTTTAGGATAGGTTTTAATTAATTTGATTAATTTGGATAAACCTATCTTCATTTGAATTAATTTAATTAATTGTTAATTAAAAGATAATTCAAAAGGGATTTAATTAATTTTTAAATTGTCGAAAATTAATAGAAAAATCCAGAAAAATATTTTAAAATGTTTAAAATATTTAGATTTAATTAATTTAATTAATTGGTAATTAAAATTGATTAAATCGAATTTAAGGTTTAATTTAATTCAAAATTTAATTGTTAAATTTGGTAAAATTAAAAGATAAACCTTGAATATTTTAAAGGGTTTTAAAATACATCTTATATGTGTTATTAAAAGTTAACACTATATATATGAGATAAATTTGGTTAGTCAAATCAATAGTAGGCCTCATTCACGAAGCTGGTCTATAAAGTGAGTATAAGGAGACTGCCTATAAAATGGTAGTCTAATGGGTGAACGCTCTCACCCACCGCTCGCCTGATCAGTGGAGGGTCGTTAGCCGAACAGTTTTGATAGGACCACTTAATCATTAAAAGTATAATGATCAAAGTACTAGAACCTTTACACAAAATCCCAATCTAGTTACTTTAGGAAAAATGTGAATTTGATGCTACTCCATGAAATTGCACATTGCACTTTATGAAACGTTGGTGGAGCGTGTGTGGTTTACCGGCACACCAATGGGGGTTCATAAAGAGTGGCAATGGGTGTCTCGGGTGTTATCATTGTTGATGGAGCGTGTGTGGTTAACCGGCACATCAATTTGAGATGATAATGGACCCCGAGAGTACCAAGCTAATTTGCATGGTTATTCACACCCGGTTTGTGATCCTCGGCATCCCAGTCACAAACGGTGGGGCATATCCGAGATTAAACATGCTATTGAACAGTTCAATAAATCTCAAAAGAAACTAGGAATTCCATTTATAATAAGATTATTTTTCCGCGGTGGAATTGGCTGAATCGTCATTCGCCTACCTTTATAAAAATTTGCTTATAGATTACGGCATCCCTCTTCTATGTTGCAAATTGTTATAGTTGGATCCTAGCCTTATTTTATATTGGGTTATTATAAGGACCGACAAGTATCTAATTAAACTTACCTTCTGTTATAGATGTCTTCTGCTGATCAATCTGCTCCCCACTCAAACTCCAGTGTTCCATCAATCCTCTCATTATGTTCCAAGGTTCAACTGAACGGGACAAACTACAATGACTGGATTAGAAATATCAAGATGGCTCTGAGGTACGAGAACAAAGAGTATGTTCTCGAGACCGAGCTTGTCGATATTGACCCCGAAACTGCTACTCCCGAGGAAATTGCCTTGTACCAAAAACATTCTGATGATGCGACCAAAGTGGCCTGCATCATGATTGCCACAATGAACCCAGAATTGCAGAGAATATACGAAGACTACTGGCCTTTTGAGATGCACCAGGAGCTTGCGGAAAAGTTCCGCAAGCAAGAGCGTATCGAGAGGTGCGAAGTGGTCAAGGACTTCACGAACAGCAAACCTAAAGATGGAGAGTCCATCTGCACTCATGTGCAAAGAATGCAAGGTTGCGTCGAGCGGCTTAGAAAGCTTGCGATGCCTGTACCGGAGCAGTTGGCCGTTGACATAGTGCTTAACTCGTTACCGAGTTCTTATGACCAGTTCAGGCTGGCTTATCATTTGAACAACAATCAGGCTAATATGACTGAGTTGCATCGCATGCTTCGAGTAGCTGAGGACGGGATGAAGGGTAAAAGTGTACCCTCGGTTAATCAGCCCGTCCTGGCCATCGGAAGTGGCAAAGGAAAGAAAAGGAAGGGCCCTCCTAAGCAAAATTGGAGGGAAAAGGTTCAGGTCGGGTCATCCAATAATGGCTCGAGAACCAAGACTTCCCACATTCCTTGTGTGGCCAACCCTGATGAAGCCAACTGTTTTTACTGCAAAGAGAAGGGCCATTGGAAGAGAAGCTGCCCCAAATACTTGCAGGATGTCAAGGATGGGAAAGTAAAGCCATCGACAGCAGGTATATACACTATCTCTAAAAACTCACCATCTTCTAATTCTTGGGTCCTTGATACAGGATGTGGTTTTCACATTTGTTTTGATCTGCAGGGCCTAAAGGAAAGCAGGGAGGTGGAGCACGGTAGACTGAACTTGATCATGGGCAATAGGAGATCGTCCCCTGTTACCAAGATCGGCGTTTACAGTTTAGTGCTTAGTAGTGATGTTAGAATAGAGTTAATTAATTGTTGCTATTCGCCAGAAATGGCAAGAAACATTATTTCATTTCACGCATTGTTCAGACAAGGATTTCAATTTTCTTTTGATAATAAAGATGGTTCGATTTCTGTTTTAAAAAATGGTATTTTGATTTTTACTGCTTATCCTTGTGATGGTGTGTATGAAACTGTTGAATGTGTTGACAATTTAGGACATAGTGTAAATTATATTGATTCTACTAGTGGTGTAGAAAAGGCATGTCTGTGGCATAGTCGGCTCGGGCACATCAGCAAGAAACGCATCGCCCAACTCCAAAAGGATGGAGTGTTGGAATCATTCGACCTCAGGTCGGATGATGTATGCGAATCTTGTCTGTTGGGCAAGATGACTAAGTCACCTTTCAAAGGGTCTTTTGAAAGGGGTGAGGGTCTACTGGACATCATTCACACGGATGTGTGTGGTCCATTTAGATCAACCACAAAGGATGGCACGCGGTTCTACGTGACCTTTACCGACGATTTTAGTAGATACGGTTATATCTACTTAATCAAGCACAAGTCGGACACCTTTGAAAAGTTCAAAGAATTTAAGAATGAAGTAGAGAATCAATTAGGCAGGAAGATAAAGATGCTCAGATCCGATAGAGGCGGAGAGTATCTAAGTATCGAGTTCCTAGACTATCTAAAAGAATGCGGAATAGTTTCGCAGTTGACACCTCCCAGGACACCACAGTTGAATGGTGTTGCAGAGAGGCGCAACCGAACCCTGTTGGACATGGTCCGTTCTATGATGAGTCGAGCTTCACTTCCCATTCACTTCTGGGGGTATGCCTTAGAGACTGCCGCCCATATCCTCAATCTTGTCCCAACTAAGAAGGTTGCTAAAACACCTCATAAGATGTGGACGGGGAAAGTTCCCTCGTTGGCACATATCAAGGTCTGGGGTTGTGAGGCTTTCGTTAGACGAGAGACTCAAGACAAACTCGCAGAAAGAAGCGAAAGGTGTTTCTTCCTTGGTTATCCTAAACAGTCCTTTGGATATCTATTCTACAGACCGAGCGAGGACGTGGTCTTTGTAGCTAGACGAGCGGTCTTTCGAGAGAGAGAGCTCATATTCAAAGAGGACAGTGGGAGTACCATTGATCTGGAAGAAATTCGAGAGTCATCAGATGACGCAACCTTAGGAGAAACTAGCAACCAACATGAGGAAGAGGTTCCTGTTGGTCCGACAGATGTATCCTTACCTCTTAGGCGTTCTGGTAGGGTTAGCATGCCACCCGAGTTTTATGGTTTCCATATAACTTCGGATGGGGACACGTTTGTCAGTGATAGGACACTGATAAATTTGGATGAACCTGCTAACTACCAGGAAGCAGTGGCGGGCCCTGAGTCTGCCAAGTGGAAAGAGGCC
Source organism: Cichorium intybus (assembly GCA_023525715.1). NCBI lineage: Eukaryota > Viridiplantae > Streptophyta > Magnoliopsida > Asterales > Asteraceae > Cichorium > Cichorium intybus. The sequence continues at coordinate 38,763,520 of CM042009.1, forward strand.
ATGGATAGCGAGATCAAGTCCATGTATGACAATCAAGTTTGGAACTTGGTTGACAACGTACCGGGTCGAAAGACAGTCGGGTGCAAATGGATCTTCAAGAAGAAGACCGACATGGACGGAAAAGTACACACTTTCAAGGCAAGACTGGTTGCGAAGGGCTTTACTCAAACCCCAGGGGTTGACTATGACGAGACCTTCTCACCAGTAGCCAAGATAAAGTCTATTAGGATTATGCTGGCCATAGCTGCATTTCATGACTATGAAATTTGGCAGATGGACGTCAAAACCGCCTTCCTTAATGGAAAGTTGACTGAGGATGTCTACATGAATCAGCCAGAGGGTTTTGTCGATGCAAAGTATCCTAATAAGGTGTGTAAGCTTGAGAGATCAATCTACGGATTGAAGCAAGCTTCTCGCAGCTGGAATCTTTGTTTCCATGAGAAAGTCAAAGAGTTTGGTTTCTCTAGGAGCGAGGATGAGTCCTGCGTATATGTCAAGGCTAGTGGGAGTATAGTCACTTTTCTGGTGCTGTATGTCGATGACATACTGCTCATGGGAAACGATATTCCAACCTTGCAAGATATCAAGGCTTGGCTTGGGAAATGTTTCGCCATGAAGGACCTAGGAGAGGCTGCCTATATTCTTGGGATTAGAATATTGAGAGATAGAAAAAAGAGACTAATTGGACTTAGTCAGGGTACATACTTGGAAAAGGTACTAAAGAGGTTTAGTATGGAAAATTCCAAGAAGGGAGAGCTACCTATCCAAAGTAATGCGAAGCTGAGTAAGACTCAAAGTCCGAGTACAGACGAGGAAATAGCTGAGATGAGTCGAGTACCATACGCTTCGCCTGTGGGATCGATCATGTACGCTATGACGTGTACTCGCCCTGACGTGGCCTTTGCTTTAAGCATGGTCAGTCGGTACCAGGGTAACCCTGGAAGGGCGCATTGGATAGCTGTGAAAAATATACTCAAGTATCTGCGAAGGACCAAGAACATGGTGTTAGTCCTCGGTGGCAGTGATACCTTGAGGGTTGAAGGATATACGGATGCCAGTTTTCAGACGGATAGAGACAGTGGTCGGTCTCAGTCTGGCTGGGTATTCCTTCTGAACGGAGGAGCAGTAACTTGGAAAAGTTCCAAGCAAGATACGGTGGCTGATTCTACTTGTGAATCAGAGTATATAGCAGCAAGTGAAGCATCAAAGGAAGCGGCTTGGCTGAAGAACTTCATCGGTGACCTTGGAGTAGTCCCGAGTATTCAGGAGCCCGTGGAACTGTTCTGCGATAACGAAGGTGCGGTCGCCTTGACAAAGGAACCGCGAGACCATGGAAAGTCCAGACATATCGACAGAAAGTACCACTATATAAGGCATAAGGTAGAAGAAGGTCACCTCGTGGTAAAGAGGGTATCATCGGAAGATAATCCTGCAGATCCCTTGACAAAGGCTCTGAGTAGGATTAAGCATAATCAGCATGCTAGGAGCATTGGATTAAGAGATGATATAAAGTTTATGTAAATTAGATAGGTTTCGAAACTTGTAACAATGTATTGTATTTGACTCTTGTGATTTAATAATAGAGATTTATTAATGAGTAATGGTTTACTACTTTTGTCAATACTTTATCATTGTGTTTCATTTTGCATGTTTTACTTCCTGAATAATTGGATTATTCAAATATCCACAGTCGATTACACTTTTGGAAGTAAGTGTGAAGTAAGGCTGTCATGAATTGGTAATAGATTGTCTAAGGAGTTAGACATTGCAATTGGATTGCTGCACCATTCGTGAGTACTTGGAAATGGAGATTTGAGTATTGGATAAACCCGTGCTCAATGGATTGCTTCATGGATTTTATCACGAGCAATGTTGAGACGATAATATCTTTTGATCTTTGAGCTAAGACATATGAGTTATGATTTACTAGACGGTTGTTCATTGATAATACGAAAACGCATCGGTAACTCGGTGTTATAAAACGTATTGTTGTGAGTGATTTGTCTGATAAAAGACATAAGTATATGAGTCGAAGTTTATTCGTCCCATGACCCTAACGGGGAACAGATATCTGTAGGCCTCTCGATGAATTTGAAGTTGACTAAAATGGTTGGCCAACCGGGACTAAATTGGTAGTCTAAGAGTCATATGCAAATCGGAAATCGAGGAACAGTGAATCAGACCAGGATTGATTTTTATCCATGTCTTGAGTCTGAAAAATATCTTGTTGGACGGAGGATCATCTGATCACTTATCTATGGACAGAACTGATTAGATCAGAGTTTGGCAGCGGTTTCTAGGAAGCTAAAAATGCTGGTTAATTAGAGGTTAAATTGGTAATTATAGTCATAGACTTATCCAAGTGGGAGACTGTTGGATTAGGTGTCTAAGCCATGACTAATAATTAGTATTTACCTAATTAATAGTAGCACAGTCCATTTGGGTTGCCCTCATGGCTGGAGTTTTGTTGGAAAGTTAAGTAGAGAGAGATGGTTGATTTATTAGATGACTAATAAATCAAGATATTGTTTGTTAATATATTATGGAGATAATATATTAATTAGAAATAATATTGTTTGATTAATAATTAATCAGAAATTAATTGGATTAATTTTTGTGACATTAATTGGATTAATCAGGAGGTCAGGGATTAAAGTCGTACAAATTCAATAGTTGAATAGCGGCGCGCGGCGCGCAAATGTAAAGGCTGCGACGCGCGTACATATCCGCACGAATTCAATAGTTTGAATTGCGGCGCGCGGCGCGCCAATGTAAAGGCCGCGGCGCGCGTACACATAATCCGGAAAATGGGCTGCGGCTAGGGTTTCTAGCTGTATCCTTTGGTTCCCTATAAATAGGGAACCCTAGGCCTCATTATCAGTTGCTCATTCTATTATTTCTCTCTGAAATTTCGATCCATAATCCTCTCGGCTTGGGTGTGATCTCATTTGAGGCAGAATATTTTTGCTGCTCAGCTTCCAGGAAATTCTAAAAGGTTGGTTTTTCTAATTATATTCTTTTAGTTAATTTTCTTATGGTCTTTAGGTTTTGTTATATGTTCAACTAGAAGAAAACATAGATCCTTATAGGTTGCATGTGAACTTAGGTTATTTAGTTCATGGTTTGCAGAAAACCTTTTAAAGTCCTCAATAGCACTCTCTATTTTTCTCGTATGGCTCGATGCAAAACTACTTTCACCAACATTGGACACACCCGATTGGACATCACGGCGAAGACTACGACGTCCAGCCTCACCAGCTGCATAACAAACACATTTGATACGGCCAACACCCTACACAAACTCAGGACAATCAAATACCTTTTCAATAACGCGCACAACACCCTCTTCAACCACCCACTAAAGGTCTCACTCCACCTTCTCCAACGCTAGTCCCTTATCTTCCACCATTTTATCCTTCTCACAAACATAGTGCTCCAAACTCTCCACCTGAATCATTAGACCTTGATTACACTGCTTCAATTTCTCCACCTCCTCCTCCGTTGTTGCCAGCCTCTCTTCCACAAGCATTTTTTTCATATATATAAAGCTCTGATTTCTTATCAAACTCAATGGCCGACTTCTCCAGAGCTAGCACCTGGTGCTTCAGTTCAGCCTCGACAGCAAGAAGAGCAGCGCATTCCGGCACAGCCCTTTTGGCTTCTTGGTGCAAAGAGTCACAATCATCTTCAGCCACCACAAAATGCTACATGTGCTTGGCAGCAGCAAGGAAAAAGGCTATTTGGGCAGAAGCAAAACATAAAGCATGGATCATATTTTCATTGGAATAACTCTCTATCTCACTCTCTGCGTCGGCTAGAAAGGCATGCTCCACAAAGTCTATAGCATTGGCACGAACAAGCAGGTGAGAACCGTTGACAATCCTCCAATCAAAGCGAAAGGGGAGAGTGGCCAAATCGGTCCAAAAATGTCGGCCAACGGCTGACTCCCCCAGCTTTCTCCGCCCCGAAGGATGTGGACCTGTTGGACCCAAAATCAACATCCTTGATTGACATCGCACTATTACCTTTGCCCTTGGACTCTAATTTACCTACGTCACCATTCTCAGGACCACCCTCGTTGTCAGAATCCAGATTACATTATCTTTCTCTACCACCACATCGTCACTCCTCAGACCACTCAACAACATATGTCGGCTCACTCGTCGGGCCAGAACTAATCCAAATGATTCACTCGTTAATCTTACGTGCCCCACACGATCTTACGTTTCCCCTTCAATTTGGTCAATCTCAACACAATCCCCTCTTTACTATCCTAAACTGACTCGAAAGATGCACCCAGATCATCTTTTGACACCTCCCAACCACAACATCAACAAGTGGAGGATTCTCCTTTTCAACAATCACCCTCTCACCACCCTTCGACTCTTGAATATGATCAACATTTACAAGATTATGAAACGAAAAAGGATCTGGTACCTTCTCCACCAGATCTACCTCACGGTACTCTAACTCATCCTTCCAGTTCTTCCAAAGAACATCTTCGAATCGAACACGATGCAGACTCACTGACAATCGACAACGGAAGGAGTACGTATAAAGAAAAAAATTATAAGAAAAAGGGGGAGGGAGAAGGAGAAGAGAAGTAGCACATACCCTTCACCATAACAAAAAATTTTGGCATCTTCCGACGCAACCGCTAGGCAGGACTAAGACCCTCACCAGCCAAGATACATTCTTCAAACTCCTCCAGCACTACCTAAAAACCATTCACAATTGTAACAACCTGTTGATTATGAGGAAAAAGCCTAGGGATCTGGTCAGACACAGCTTCACGGCGATGAATCATCACACCGATATGGGCCGAGTTCACTCACAGCCAACGATCCTGCCAGTACTTATGAGAAATCTTAGCTTCCCAAATCAACACATGTACAATATGGCGGGAGTAGAATGTATAGTTATCCCTAACAACAGCAAATCGAAAGTAATACTTAAAGACAAAGAAATCTGACTCAATCCCTAAGGCCCGACACAACAACTCAAACGCCACAATCTTGTTGACAGCGTTTGGGGTCAACCGGGTAATCCCACACCCGTTACGTCGTAACACCTCATCTAAAAAGTTATTGGTGGGCAGACGATACCCGACGTCGAACGTTTTTAGGAAAATCGCCGATAACGCATTTTCAAGTGAAGAAAAATCGGAATAATACAGAAGAGAAGAAGTTGGGACAACGAGAAGAAGTAAACGGTTCGTGAAGAAAAATGAGAATGACAGTAAAAAGATAAAAGAGTTTTAAAAGAAAAGAGAACCGGGCGGGAAATTTGAAAGTTTACCATAATGGTGAAAATTGATGTGGCTCATGTTGCTCACATCAACCGACGCATTAAATGACATAAACCGCCCTAAGTCGACACGTGCCACCCCATAAGTTTAGAACACCGTAACTAGGCTAGAAAAACGCCAAGACTACCAAACTGGTGGGACTTGATAGCGTATCCCCGCGATACGCACGTGCCGACATACCTTAAAGTCCCAGGGAGCGCCGGCCAACCCGGGAAGGTTGTCAAGACGTCACCTCCAATGCAGTCAACACACCTTTGCCTCGCCAGCCAATCACCAACGCCACACCATCGGCCTGGCTAGCTGGCAGGCCGTCCGGGACAAAAGCAGTGCCCAATGGGGCCTTGCGCCCGACAACCTGCGACTGAGCTGACACTCGCATGCGACAAAAGGTGTGTATCTACCACTACCTGCGCCAATAAAATGCTACAGAGGATCATCCAATATCCGCTTGGATCTACTGTCGGGCTGACATCCTTGTCCCCGAAAGCGGATTCGCCCTCAGGTATAAAAGGACGAAAGGCCCTTAGGTAAAGGGACGACTTCCGACCATTACTCTATTATAGTTCCTCTATTTTCACCCTCACTCCAATATTTCACCTCCCGAACATTAACTTGATCGTCGAAGCGCCCTCCTCGAGACATCCTCTCGGGATCTGACTAACGATCCTTCTCATTATCATGATATCAGGCTCTTCTAGGCATCAAATCGTCGGGACCATCCACGTCTGCTATCATATATATATATATATATATATATATATATATATATATATATATATATATATATATATATATATATATATATATATATATATATATATATTAGAACATAGGTAATCCTTAATGTTCATATATGAACATGTTCAGACATTAACATATATTTACTTATTAACACATGAGTCATTTTCATATGATTATGTGGTAACGTCGTATAATTTGATTATATTTTGAACATGTCTATATATATATATATATATATATATATATATATATATATATATATATATATATATATATATATTAGAACATAGGTAATCCTTAATGTTCATATATGAACATGTTCAGACATTAACATATATTTACTTATTAACACATGAGTCATTTTCATATGATTATGTGGTAACGTCGTATAATTTGATTATATTTTGAACATGTCTATATATATATATATATATATATATATATATATATATATATATATATATATATATATATATATATATATATATATATATATATATATATATATAAACTAATTTGAAACTTTTTTCCTATACAATATTATAAAAACAAATTATACCGAAATTATTTAAATGGTACAACTAAGAGCTTTAAAAAATATTCAAAAAATTAATTTTTTTATATTTATATGCATATGTATGTATATTTTTTTAAAATAAAACATATCTAAATATTATAAAAACTTTGTTTTCTAGATTTTATGGAAAAAAAACCCAAACAATTAAGTTTTTTTTGGTTTTTTTTGCATTTGCATATATTCATATGCATATCAGAATGTACAAATAATAATAATTAAAAATCTTAGTTGCAGGTTTTAAAAAAGTTAGGTGTATTTTTTTTTTGAAAAATATTGTATAGAAAAAAAAGTTCATAAAATGGATTCTCAGGTACTATAATTTTTTTAGGTTCACATTTAAACTTGTTTATATATATATATATATATATATATATATATATATATATATATATATATATATATATATATATATATATATATATATATATATATATATATATATATATATATATATATATATATATATATATATATATATATATATATATATATATATATAGGGAAGGGTTCAAATGAGAACCACCAAAATGTTGAGAACCGTGAGAATCACTAATTCACAGTTTAATAAAAAAATTTTACGTTATATTATTCACAGTTTAATAACTAGAAATTTTATTATATTGTGAATATTGTAAAACATATTAAAAAATAAGGAAATTTATTAAGTTTGATGTATTTTCACATAATAAACAAGTGTGAAAAAACAAAAAAACGAAAAAAAAAACATAATTCTTAATGTGTGAATATCGGTTCTCACGGTTTTTAACCTTTTAGTGGTTCTCATTTGAACCTATATATATATATATATATATATATATATATATATATATATATATATATATATATATATATATATATATATATATATATATATATATATATATATATATATATATATATATATATATAAGTAAATTATTAGTAACAGACAATTCTATTCTTTTAAGAAGCCGACAATTCTATTCTTTTAAGAAGTCGACAATTCTATATGGCTAATCGCTTGTGACAAAATGTCATATAGTTACATGGATCGGTATCTATTATCTCATATAAATAAGTCAGTAGAACTATTATTATTTTTTTATTATTATGATGATAGAGTAAAATATAGCCGTCATATGTCTATAAAAAACAAAAAAAAAAATGTGAAAATGGCTCTTGAAGAGTTGAAGGGGTAGAAAGCTCAAAGGTTCTTCATTTGTTACTTAAACTGTTTATCTTGGACTCTTTCCGCCTCCAACGACCGAAGTTGATGAGGGTGAGATTGAAGAATTTTCGGATTAAAGGCTTGAAGATTTGAAGACGACAAAGTTGAAGACTATAATTCCTACTATTATTATTATTGACGTTTATGTAATTTGAATTTTAAAACTTTGGTATTTCTAGATGAAGACTATCATTCCTAGTTTATGTAATGTGTTGGAGATTGACCTAGGTTTTTCGATGTTGAATCTCGGTTATTCGAAAACTATAATTCCTAGTTTTTTATAATACGTAATTGGTCGTTCACGTTTGTTTTTTTCATTTCAATTTCGATCAATGTTAGACTATCAAACAATGTTGTTTCTTATTGTATATCATAACCAAAAACAATATAAAATTTTCTGTATTTTTTAGTATTTTTTTAGTATTTTTTTGGTATTTTTAAAGATTTAATACACAAAATCGGTTTTTGGACCGGTTTAACCGGAACCGGTTATATAAAAACCGGTTTTAACCGGAACCGGAACCGGTTCTACCGGTTCTACACTTCGAAGCCAAAAAACCGGCCTAAACCGGTCCGGTTTTAACCGAAACCGGTTAAGCAAAAACCGGTTAACAAAAAAACCGGTCCTCTAAAAAACCGAAACCGGTTATAACCGGTAAATGTGCACCTCTAGTACCGAGTTATCCATGAAATCAAATACCATATATTTTTGTGTTTTAATAATTCTTTCACTTGTATATCTAAAAAATATAATTTATCGGTTACAACTTACATGTAGATATATTTTATATCGTTGAAATTCCGTAAATTTGTTTTCTAGTTTTGATCACTTAATAATGTAAATAATCAATTTGGAAGAATATAAATCAAATAATAATCAATGAAACGAGAGAATGAGTGTTGTGATCATCTATACCATGGTTATTGGAAATTTGTTTATTATATGAAAACAATGTAATTTATGATTGGTTAACATAATTTATTAACATAAATCAACACAAAATACTTAACGGGCACTTCATCATATTTGTTTTAAGAAGTAAGACCATCTCCGATTCATCTTTATTTTTATTTTATTTTTAAAGTAAAAATTTATATAAAAAGTGGACAATATTTTACCCATCTCTATTTTTCACGCTATTTTTACTTTAAAATGCATATTCCTAGTATATATTCATTTTCTTTCATTTACAAAAACTATCAAAATCTCTCATTCTATTTATTATACATAAACTTTTATATGAATTCGATGTATAAATATTCAATTTTGCTGATTGTAACTAATTAATATCATTTAATTTATAACATTTTGTAAATATTTGTTATTGTATTAAATTAAACTAGAAATGTATAGAAATAAAAAATAAATGACTAAAAATGACAAGTGAAACATTAACTCTATTTTTGGTGTAAATGAATAGGATTACTCTATATTTGGAGTAAATACTATTTATATACCAAAAATAGAGTGTGTTATAGAGGTGAGTTTGATGAAAAAGAGTTTAAAGATAGTGCAAACTCATTTATAATGTGGCCATGTGGGTTAGATATGTCTTAAGACCATCTCCAGCCCACCTCTATTTTTTACTCTATCTTTGAATTAAAAATAGGGTAAAAATGAACCATCTCCAACTCACCTCTATTTTTTACACTATTTTTACTTTAAAATGTATATTCCTAGTATATTCTTTTTCCTTCATTTACAAAAATTGTCAAAATTCTCCTTCTATTTATTATGCGTAAACTTTTATACGAATTCGGTATATAAATAGTCAAATTTGATAATTATAACTAATTAATATCATTTAATAGATAACATGATTGTAAATATTTATTATTGCATTTAAATTAAACTATAATTGTATAGAAATAAAAAATAAAATCTAATAATGATAAGTGAAACATTAACTCTATTTTTTTATGTAAATTAATAGTATTACTCTATATTTTGAGTAATATTATACATATACCAAAAAATACATTGGGTCATAGATGTGGGTTGAAGGAAAAAATGGTGTAAAAATAATGTAAACTCATTTATAGAGGTGAGTGGATATGTACTAAGAGCATCTTTAACACACCTTTAAATATAGGTTTTACTTTATTTTCAAACCCGTTTATCTTCAATCCAACTTTATACTCCACTTCATTTTTTAGTATATGTATAGTATTACTCCAAATATGGAGTAATACTATCTTTGCGCATGTCCAATAGTAACACGTTCACTAAACAAATGTTTCTCTATTTCCATATGTTTGGTTCTTTGGCATTGAAATGGGTTAGAAGCTAAATACATGACACTAACGTTGATTGGATGGATCCAGGATTCCTCTTAAGATGTCGCATCCTGAGATGTTGGATCTAGCATCTCCGTATCTTGAGAGTCAAGATCTTGATGTTCAATATCTAGGGGACCAAGATCTTGATATCCGATATCATGTGATATGTTGCTTTCTATTACTGTCGTTTCTTTTTTTTATATGTATCTTCTACGATGTTTTATGGTCGGTGCTGTTATATGAATGATCGAGATCTTAGTATGCGGTGTGATCTTGAATGTAGATACGTGATTTACTAGTGCATCGGCCCCAACATTCTCTTTTCTTGGAATTTGGTTTAATTCGAAAAATTCGAAGTTGGTAGCCGGTTTTTTAACAACTTCTAGATACAGAGCTAGCATTACGCTCTTCATTATATATGATCCATGAAATTGGTTAGCAATTAACAATAAATCCACACATACCCAACGACCATTAATCTTAAGATCTTAGGCAAGATGTTGACCCATTATAAGTGCTTCATACATAGCTTCGTTGTTGGTAGCATGGAAATCACACCTAATTGCCTAGAGTAGTATGTCCTATTGTGGCAATTTTAGTACAATTCCCAGACTAGTTCTTTTGAAATTGGATGCACCATCTGTGAAAAAAGTGTCCATTTTTTACAGGTTCTATCATCTTGTAGTTGTTGTATTACCATCTCTACTTTTGGCTAGATGTCTGCACTAAAATCTGCCACAAAGTCTGCCAATGCCTAAGACTTTATCATAGATGTTGGCTTGTATCTCAGGTCATATATACTTAGTTGTACAAACCATTTTCCATTCTTCCAGACATTTATGGTTTTCTCATCACATTCTTAATGTGATAGTTAGTTTTTATGCATATTGGATGAGTTTCAAAAATAGTGCCTCAATTTGGTTGAGGCAGTTACAAGAGCTAAAGTTAACTTTTAAATATGTGAGTATCGTGTGTCATCATCTAAAAGACTTTTGAGTGACTTCAAGATCTTTGGCAAGAACTACACTCACCGTGGTTGAGGATACCCCAAGATAAAGTAACAAAATTTCTCTATCATATGGCTTTACTAGTAAGGGTGTTGAAGATAGGTACTCTTTTAGTTCCTAAAAGGCTTGCTCATGCTTTTCGGTCTATTCGAACTTCTTATTTTTCTTCAAGATGTCATAGAAGGGCTTGCATCTTTCTAAAGATTTCGAGATGAACCTATTTAGGGCGGCCACTCTACCTATTAGTCTTTGGACGTCTTTGGTCGATGTTAGGGACCTTAAGTTGATTATTGCCTTTATTTATTCCGAACTTGCTTTAATGCCCATTTTCATTACCGTGTATACCAGAAACTTACCCTCTTTTACAATGAATTGATATTTAGTAGGGTTTGACTTCATTTTGTACTTGTCCAAGATGTGGAAGGCTACCTCAAGATATTTGAGATTATATTTGGCATTTTTCAAATTTACCACCATGTAGTCCTCAATCTTGTCTTTAAACACATTGTTGACCAACCTTTGATATGTAGCTCCTGCATTATTCGATCCAAAAGGCATACCGACACTGGTAGATTTAGTATAGTGCCTGGGGTGGCCAGGCACCTGCTAAATTTTGGACATGTAGTGTAATTTTTATTTATTTATTTGTTTTTCTAATAGGGTGCAACCCCGCAAAAAAATTATCTTATTATATTAGCTCGTAAATTATTATTATTTTTGGTGCCACGACTATCAATAAATCCTGCGTCCGCCCCTGCATATCGATATAGCAATAAATACCTGTTGGTGTTATAAATGTTGTATCTGCATTTTTCAATCCAAAAGGCATATTAATATAACAATAAATATCGTAGATTATTTCGATCTGACGCTCCACATTTTGTCATACATTTACACAATCTTTGCAGTTCACATATAATCCTAACTCTCTCTCTCTCTCTCTCTCTCTATATATATATATATATATATATATATATATATATATATATATATATATATATATATATATATATATATATATATATATATATATATATATATATATATATATATATATATATATATATATATATATATATATATATATATATATATATATATATATATATATATATCAGGCCCCGCCATAAGCAACTTCATGTGGTACCTTTGAACAGGGCCCATCCTCTACAAGGGGCCCATTTCTTAGCCTATGTTCGTTCAGTCCAAATTTTAATTAGGTTATTTATCAAATTAATTTTGTCAAGTCGTCTGCTATCACATGGAAAGCGGGAAATTAGGACTAAAATGATGAAATTGATTCGACTCCACTCCTCGTTTTCAGTCATGTGCATGGAGGTAGGCATGCGACAACGATTCCACTGTTCAAGTCTAGTTTCCAACGGCTTGAATTTGAGTACTTTCACCCGACTTCCAATATTATCCTCTATCGGTTCTTACATCTTTGGTTCTTCAATTTAAAAAAACACAGCTTTCATATTCATAGTCAACAAATTGATCTTCAATTCGTTCAACCAAGTTCCAATTCCATATCGGTTTTAGCTTTTAACAACAAGGTAGCCTTGCTTTGAACCTTCAATCAATATACAAATTTTCCTGATCTTCCAAGTTCTAATTCAATCTCAGTTCTATCAGGATTTCAGAGGTATGAATACAATTGTTTAATCTCGCCTTGCTGATTTTGGTTGTTTAATCAGAGGTATGGCTAAATCAGGAATTTGTTATAAATTATATGCAAGTCTATGATTTTGATTATTTAATCTCCCTTGGGTTCAATCTTTTTATCTGATTTTGCATTTATCCTTCATTGTTAAGTTCTTGCATTTATCCTTCAATCTTGATTCAATCTCGGTTCTATCACAGGTATGTTATGCTCCATGCTTTCTGATTTTGACTGTTAAGGGATAAATGTTATATGCTTCATTCTTTCTGGTATATACAAATTTACATTTTTACTTTTACAGAATTTTAGTTTTCGTGAGAGACATTTTTATAGATTTTTAAAGAGGTAAAGTACGAATATGAGAAAGATTGTTTGTTGCTAGTAGTAGCAAGTTTTTCTGTGTGTTATTTGAATGAACTTTGAACTTTAAGTATATTGCAATGGAAAATGAAAATATAGTATCGTTTTGCTTCTATTATTTTATCTTTCAAGTTTTAGGGCCTATTTTTTTAAGGGAACAAACGCACAAGTTACTTCAAACCACATGGATCATTCATGTAATTTACTCTTATAAATATGAATACCTTTTTATGTCTTCAACTTAATAATCCCAACGGCCCAACAACCTAATCTATAATTATATATCAAGTTCACATGATTTTAACTTAAACAACAATTGAGGTAAAAAATAAAATTAAAAATCTTTTAACATCATGCAAGGCTCGTTTGAGTTACACACGCTTCCTTTATATCTTGTGTAATTATATTACTGGGCCGTGCTTTAGCATTGCCAAAAAACCAACTAGTATATATATATATATATATATATATATATATATATATATATATATATATATATATATATATATATATATATATATATATATATATATATATATATATATATAATTCATTGGTAATTGTACAACTTATTAAAACAAGTAAAGTCTAAAATATATTAACAACTAAGTTTTAATATGACCATTAGATGAATGCACTATAAATGGTGTAGATGTAAAGTATTTCGAGTGTACAACCTTTAAAACATAGATGAATCATAATCCATCCATATCCATTTAGGCGGCATTCCAAAATCAGTTCAAAAATTATAAGCGCATAAACCCATTCGACTTCTAAACAAATTTGTTTATATCTTGGAACCCTAATTACAGATGAAGATCTTTATACCATACCCTAATTCCTCTTATGAATAGCTCCAACCACCGTTTATCGGTGCCTTCACCAACATCCGCCTTTGTAACCACCATATACCTCCATCATCACAAAACTATACTACCGTCACCACTCACACTCCTATATATATCTGTCTGCGTACACATCAACAAACCACCGTCGCCACCGACACAAAATAATACCACCACCACACTAATCGCCATCTTTAAACCCCTACCTCACCACCGTACCACCATTACAACCCCATTTCTTTCTCTCCTTGAAACCCTAACTGGAAGGTTCAACACCGTCACCAACATAGAACTATACCACCACCGTACCAGTAAGCCAAAATTTCATGTTTTCTAAATGAATATTTGAATTTTGTTAAACATTACCATATCTAAGAGCAATCTATGGTCCTTGTGTATGGTAGTGTGGGCTTGGGATCTGGAAGGGGGAGTTGCCAAAGTATGAAGAACAATTGGAGCGAAAAATTGCAAAATCACAACTTGAAGAGTTGAAGAAAGAGGCTCATGAAGAAATGAATACATAGAAGAAAATTTATTATCTTGGTTTAATGGTATGAGCAATAAATGGTTACATTTTGTGACACTGCGTGGGAAGGTAAGTTAGATAATTTGGGAATTTGATAAAACATCACAATTTCACTAGACAAAAGGGGTGCCATAATACGTTTTCAAGGATTTGGTCTATGATGTGGTGTTTCTGATTATTTAGAATATATACAGGGAGTAGTTCAAGGATGAGGAAATGGTGGATGTGTAGTCCCTAGATATTCTTTATCTGAATGTGTGTGTTTCTTAACAATATATTTTATTCAATAATAACTATAAAGTTGACATTCAATGCATACTTATTTTCTTTCAGGTAGCAAGTAAGGTTGAGATTTTCCCTGGTAGTGAATTTCATGTTGCATATGAAGAGACCAATAAGTCTGGTGGTTAGTTCTTGGTGGCAAAATATTCATTCCAAATAATCTGAAGGTCATTGTGTGTATTTATCATCTACCATTTTCTGTTATTCTATTCTTTAGAAACCTAAATATAAAAGAAAAGGGTTAAATTATTAAAATAACCAAAATGGGTATTTTTATGGTAGGAAGGTACCTGCAATGTAAGAAATGTGGATTGTTGACCTGATCACCAAAGTTTAACTCGAATGATAATATTTTGTGTGTTATAAAATTCCAGAAATTAATTTCTATCGACTTTTCCCTTTAATTAAATCAAAATAAAACTTTAACTTTGGAGCATATTTTAACTTTGCCTTCTAATCTTTTAGCACTTTTAAGTTTTTCTTTCAAATTTGGTAGCCTTTATTTTTAAAAATGAAGAACTTTAGCGTTTACTTTGAAACTTAATGGAACTCATAATTGATTTAGCCCATCCTTTTTCATGGTTTGAAGACAAAAATTGAACTTTGAAGCATTTCGTTAACAATTTAATGTAAATCTTTACTTATTCAGTCATAGACATATTTGTTTTTTTTTTTCCCTTTTCTCCTTTAAATGAAAAGTCAACTTTGAATAAAATTATCCAAGACTATTTTTAAAAAAATTTGAAAAACTTTTAGATTCTTCTTTAACATTAAATAACTTAATGATCTAGTACGAGTACTACGTTTATTTGGAAAAATCTAATAGTAAAAGGAGGATTGAGAATGATAATTCCATTTCAAGAGGATATCTCAGGCCATTTCTGTTAGTGTATCCCACATTGGTGTGGCACGGTTCTATAAGTTTGTATATATGTTGGAGTCTCCCCTCTCTCCACAAAGGCTCTTTTGGAGAGACACTATTGGGCTCCACATATATTTACATGGTATCAGAGCCGGTGTCCCGCACCTTGTAACCTCATCGAGCCTACGTCTCTGAGGGGGAGTGTTAGTGTATCCCACATTGGTGCGACACGGTCCTATAAGTTTGTATATATGTTGGAGTCTCCCCTCTCTCCACAAGGGCTCTTTTGGAGAGACACTATTGGGCTCCACATATATTTACAATTTTAGATCAAATAGAATTGTCAGATCTATGATTCTTTCACGGGTTTAACAAATAATAATATGCAAAGTTACTAAAAGGGTCGCTTTTGGTTAAAAAGGCCATGGTTTGCTCGGATTTGATGGAGAACTGGACCAACATATCGATTTTGTGTTAAAAAGGTCATGGACTTAGTATCGTATACCTATAATAGCATCTGATGGACTTAGTATCGTATACCTATAATAGCAACATAGGTACAATCGTATGCCTATAATAGCAATATAGTTACAATCTTCTACCTATAATAGCAACGGAGTTTCAATCTTTTACCTATAATAGAAATGTAATTACAAAAGCCATTATGAAAATGTTATAAAATATATAAGGTAATGTCTATGTTAGTATGTTGCTATTATGCCTAAAATATGTATATTAAGCGATATATATATATATATATATATATATATATATATATATATATATATATATATATATATATATATATATATATATATATATATATATATATATATATATATATATATATATATATATATATCTACTATACCTAATAAATGAAAATAACTTTTGCCACTTGTCATTTCCTGGTATTTTTGATTTCCTTAAAAAATCGTATTTTGTCCGTCCGTTTCTCGCTTTCTCCACCCGTTTCCGTTTTTTCTTGCTGAAATCAAGTTCTAAAATTCAAACACACCATGAATTCGTGGATGTTATTTCTGGAAATTAAGTTCACAACTCAAATCCTCCCAAAGATTTACGCCTCTGCCTCGTATTCTCTATCTCTTCATCTATATACCTCCAATTGACTAATGTGTTGTGTTGAATAACTTCATCAACATCTATTGATGTTAAAATGTTTCCGCCACCACTGGAAATGCTGCTTCTTCCTCTTTCGAACCCTCTCAATCAATTCAATTCCATCTGTAAGAAATACCCAAGAAATTATCTCCTGCCCAATTTGGTTATGCGGCTGTTAACAATTTCTTTACACAGTAACAACGTTGCTTTCGTTAATGGCACTCCCACCGCCACTTGAAGGGTATAAATGAATCCTAATTTCACCTGTCAATTCGATCATTAATTAATCAGGCGGCGTCGGTGAATCGGAGAAGTATTTACTCAATCGGCACAAGGAGAACCACTTCACCGCCGGTGAAATTGTCTGTGACATCATCATCGGCGTCTCCGATGG
The DNA here is from genome assembly GCA_023525715.1 of Cichorium intybus. Lineage (NCBI taxonomy): Eukaryota > Viridiplantae > Streptophyta > Magnoliopsida > Asterales > Asteraceae > Cichorium > Cichorium intybus. The sequence continues at coordinate 38,780,694 of CM042009.1, forward strand.
CCTTACCGTTCCCTTCGCTCTTGCGGCTGGGCTCTCCGGTGCTAATGCTTCGTCTTCCATCATCCTCAACGCCGGCATAGCGGAGGTCGCTGCTGGTGCTAACTCTATGGGACTCGGCGGGTAAAACAAGTTTATTTCATTGCTATGATTTTAGGTTTAATTGGTTGATTTCATTAGCAAATACTCCAAACACATCATTCGAACACGAGACAATGGACTTCTGATATTGTAATCATAAGGGTATTTTCGGAGGAAATAGAAGAATCATCATTCGGGAATTCTTCACTTTTTCCGGTGACATCCAACTACATTTAAATCAAAAAGTAAGTTTTATAACAAGCTCCCCACTTCCTTAATTTTACGTCATCTTAATTCGTTTATAAAAAATTTACAGTGGAGATACCACACAACATGCTTTTGTTACTTTCAAGGATCGATTATGTTGTATGTGTGGTTTTGTGTGTATACAAATAAAATAGTCTACAATTTTTTTTAATCAATAGTTGGTTTTGTGTTGGGTTTCAATTATATTCGTTCTAACAAATTTTACTTTATGACCATTGCAGGATGAAAATGGCTACATTGTGTGTGATGAAGATGGTGAACCATTAATACAAACAGATGGAACCGGATTTATATCTGAAGATATAGCTGTTTTAGTCCCACACGACTTTTTTGATGCAAAGTTTATAAAAGATCAAATTACGAGGTTAAAATTGACTTCTCAGTTAACTTTCTTTCATCCCTGTTAATTTAGACTTTTAACTTTCTTTAATATGTTTCCAATTGACAGAAGTTTGACTTTGTCCAACCTGAGATTGGATCCCATGGAGGAAGGGATGTTCCGGTTAAAGATTCGGTAACTAATATAATTGCTTCATAATTTATCTGTTTCTTTTAAAGAATTTGATTAACTGTAACAATATTTGGTTTAATTGTAATTTTACCAGCCTTTGTTGATACAATGTCGCTTGTATAACGAGGGTTCTGCTGTAATAAAAATATGATACTATTTGTATTTTAATTTTGTTTCAATGAATTTTATGAAGGTTTTGTAGCACACTTTGAATCTAGGTGAAGGCCTTCACCACCACCACCACCCTTCCTCCGTGCCACAGCCCACACCATAACTGCTATACAGCTACTGACATCACATCACCGCAAAAATTAGTACTTAACCCTTTATTTACATTCATACCTCACTTTATTCTCCCTATAAACCCTTACATTTTTCATTGATCCCGTGTTGTGGAGGCAACAAAGACGAAAAAGACTACATATTAAGCTGAACAAAGTTCAGAATCTTCCCAAATCAAATGTAATCAAAATGTGCCTTTAACAATAAAGTATTATGAAGGAATATCAGTGTGACTTAGAGGAATTTTTCATACGAACACCAAAAAACCAAACTATAAAATCATCGACTCGCTCCTCCAGGTTTGTAAACCTGATTTTACACCTAACTCCAACCCTTAAACTTTTCGTTTGTGTTGCCCAAGTTATCGGTTTCAATTAAAAACCTCATGTTTTAAAATAATATTTGTTTATTTTCCTGGGATTAATTTGAGATTTATCGACTACTTAATGAAATGATTATTAGTTTTTGATTGATCTTTTTCAACTTTGGTTGCATCTTTCTCATAAAATTCTTGAGGTGATTTTTTTTATTTTTCTTTCAGAGATTGTATGTCTCCATCCAATTTAATTGGGAACTACCCACACATGGTTGTGATGGGAAGTGGACGAGCTTTTGGATTCCTTGTGGTAATTATTAAATGAATTTATTTTTGTTATAATTAACGTTTGAATAATACTACAAAATATATGAACTTCATGTTGGCATTTTTGTTGGGATGGAATGATGATTTTGGCTCACTTGTGTGATGAACACAAGGGACTAAAAACCAGTATGTGCATGGTAAGTTCTTAATTTTAAATCATATATTATTTGAACATAGCGATCGTAATTCCTAACTAAAACCAACAAAATGTATCTTATCATATAAAATATCAAAATAAACAAAAATCAAATGACAATTTTATCGTCTGCAATACTGATATTTTTCTTATTATTTTATATATTTTTTAATCAACCCGTGTATTACACGGGTTTCTAACCTAGTATATATATATATATATATATATATATATATATATATATATATATATATATATATATATATATATATATATATATATATATTGCAAGTTAAGGATAAATCCGGTTACATGAGTCGTAATATACTACAGCTACGCTAGGTACATTAGGCTAACTAACAGTTCTTCGTTCGCCAACCCTTCTCCAAGGAGACTGCACAGAGACTAGACCCACACGCGCAACCAGCAAACCTCGGTGCAAGCACACGCCCCACCCCGTAAGTGACGTCCTGCAGGCAACTGACTGGGGGGAAACCAGCCCCGGGTACACACTAAACCGGCTAGCACAGAGGCCACAAGCACTGGCGTAATATCTTTGCCAAACTTACGCGAGAATGGTTTCGAACCCACAACCTCCCAAAAGGGAGGCATGGTGCCTAGCCATCTCAACCACAGCTTCGTGTGTTATATATATATATATATATATATATATATATATATATATATATATATATATATATATATATATATATATATATATATATATATATATATATATATATATATATATATATATAGAGGTAGGTTCATTTGAGGACACCAAAAAGGTTGAGAACGCGAGGACATATCTCAATCATCCGTTATTTTTGATCTAGGGCTAGAATTAAAAAAAAATTACATAATTATTAATACAATTAAATCCAATTAAATTAAATTAATAATACAATAAGGGTATAATGGTCAAGAATATTTTCCATATTTTAAACGGTTCCTAAATTCTCTCCCTCTTTTATCGTCTCCCTCCTCTATTTCTATATACCGTCTCCCCATTTGAAGCGATAATCTCCAGCGGCTGTATCATACGCCACCAATATCATCGTCACGTACTCACCCCCTCAAAGTTCTCCAACTCAAATCGAAGAGATGAGTTATAACTGCTACCGGAGTCTGCAACAATTTACAACAACTGTCGTCCGACGATGTGGGTTCATCGTTGCCGATATCTGATTTCGTGTTATCACCATCTCATGTATTGGAGGTCTTTCCCTCAATCTAGTCTTTGCGCCTTACTGATACAGACATGGTGGATGATGCTAGTAAAGAGTGGCGCCTACATCGACAATGAATCGGCGGCTAGGCAGATGTGCCCTAGATCCATAGTTAGAAAAAGGGCCTAACCCAACAAGTAATCTCCGCCTCCGCCTCTTGTCGGCGCTGCACAGGTAATCTCCACCTCCTTTCTCTCTGTATTTTTTTCAACCCTAAGTTGTCGTCGCATTCAACTGTTTGGGCAATCTGGAATTTCAGGAACAAGAAGTTTGGTGACCGGTAGCTAAAACTACGAGAGGCTTTTGATTCAGTTGTACAATTTATTAAATGTGGATTAGTTATAGGAACCGTAAATCACATAATTACATGGACCGATGGGATGAAAAAGCCTTTACTTGGGGTAACACCTTTTTAGTTTGTCCTTCTCTTTATCTTCTTATTAGATAGGTTTTTTTATTGAAATCGTTGATCCTAGAATAATACAGAAGATGATTATTGTTTTGATTTTTGCCCCTTTAAATTTTTTTGGGTCCACCTTTACATTAAATAAGATATTTCATACCTTAGATTACTTTTCTGCAGATCCACTACTATAGAAATTAAGTACCTTAGAATGTATTTCTCTCCAAACATATTGAAATTACGCCTAATAATAAAGTCCCTTCACATGGGTCTTGAGTCGAGACATCTATTTTTATATAAATTTAGCTTTGGTCATTTTGACATCTTTATAACACAAATAATCATGTGAATTTTTCGTGATGGGCTACCTGTTATTTTCTTCAGGAAGTGCAAAGTCATGATGATATCCAAAACTTCACTTCTGAAGTACGATAAACATGTATCTTTGTTTCATTCAATGATTAACTAACGCTTTAGATGATGTGTCAGGTTGTGATTGGTCCACACGACATGCTGCAATCGACTAAAAGCAGATTTGAAGTACTGTGTAAGTCATTTTATTTAGTGATTCGATATGAAATGGTTTCTTGATTTTATTTAGTGATTCGATTTGAAGTACTGTGTAAGTCATTTTATTTACTAATTGTATTCATTGATTAATAAATTTGGGGTTTTAGTATAATTACTAATTGTATTCATTGATGAATAATCAGATTACTCATTGTTTTTGCATTCATTGATGAATGGGTCCACATCAATTTTTTTTCTTTTGTTATTCATTGATGAATGTGCTTATGTGTTGATGAATGCAGTGACTTTCATTAGAGTTTGTGTTGGGTACTTTTCAATTTTAATGTTAAAACTACTTTGTGTTGAATGTGCAGGTGTTTACCAAAACAATGGTTACCTAATGGTTTCATGTAATAGATGACTCAATCAAATGCGATCTGCTGTAACGGAGGACTCAATCATTGATGAATACTTGTTTTCGTTGATGAATAATTGTATTCATTGATGAATACTTGTATTTTAAGCATGAATAATTATATTCATTGATGAATACTTGTATTTTACTTGATGATTTTGCATTCATTAGTATAATAAATCATGTATGAATTTCATTGAATTGTCATGTTACATATCCCCTGTACAAATATTCATTGATGAATTTTACTGTAATGTCAATGTCGAATGCTTATTCACTAAATTCAGTGACGAATATTCACTGTAATGCCAATTTTACTCTAATGCCACCGTTATTTATGTATATTCATTAATGAATTACATTGAATTTGTCTTGTTACATATCTCTGTACGAATATTCGTTGATGAATTTTACTTCATTGTGAATCTCGACTAAATATACACTAAATTCAATGACGAAAATTCCAAAAAAAGCAAAAAAAAAAAAAAAAAAAAACCACTAAATTGGATGACGAAAATTCAAAAAGAAAAGGAAAAGAACCACGAAAATTCAAAAAAACTATATTTATTAATAATTATAACCAATCCCATTATTTTAGGTAACTTATATTTTTTTTGATTTTATTTACTAATATAGATATACTAAGATTACTATTATACTCTTTAGAAATGATTGGTCCAGAATTGTCCTCGCGTTCTCAACCTTTTAATTGTCCTCGTTTGAACCTCTCCCTATATATATATATATATATATATATATATATATATATATATATATATATATATATATATATATATATATATATATATATATATATATATATATATATATATATATACTTATATTAGAGGGATTAGTGTGTAAATATATGTTCTATATATAGGCTACGTATGTATTCAATGACAATAATACAATACAATATTTTACCAAGTTAACTTGGTATCAGAGCTAGAAACCCTAATCTAGTCGACGGCTACCAACCCTAGTCGTCGCCCATCGTCAACAATAGCCGGCGGCCACCAACCCTAGCTGTCGCCCGTCGTCAACAATCGCCGGTCTTCTTTCCCCGCCACAACCATCACTCTAATCCCTCACAGTACAGTTTCGGTTCCTGTTTCTCTTTGTTTTTTACCATGGCTGCCCCGATCACCATCCTCTCTCCACAAGAGAAAACAACACACAACTCTCACAAGTTCGGTTTTACACTATCTCCTACAAATTATGGTTATTGGAAGGCAATGCTTCAACCATTCCTTATCACAAATAATTTATTTGGATATGTTGATGGCTCTATCCCGTGCCCTGATCCGAAGATCACAACTCCTGGCAAGGAAGGTGATCCTGCCACCTTCACACCAAACCCTCAACATGCTGCCTGGATTTCCAATGATGCCCATGTTCACATGCTTCTCATGTCCACTATATCTGAAGCTTCTTTCCAGCATGTTCAAGGTACTAAATCCTCACATGATCTTTGGTTAACCCTTAAACGCGCCTATGCTCCTCATACATCCTCTCGAGAGTTCATGTTGAAAACTCAGTTACTAAAGATACAAATGAAAGGTGATGAATCCTCTGCTGCATACCTCACTAGGGCACAAGAGTATGCTTCTGCTCTCGCCAACATTGGTCAGCCTATGCCGGAAAAATATCTTGTTATGCTTGTTGTTGCCGGTCTACGGGAAGAATACAATGGAATCAAACAACGCCTCCTTTCCCAACAATTCACGACTGTCTTCTCATAACTTCCCGGTCTTCTAGCCGATCACAAATTTTTAGTTCAAAAGCCAGCTGCCGACATTGCCCCGGCTCAAGCCTTCACGACTCACACTACTCCCACGCCATCCATTCCAACCGACACGGTTCAAGCCATACAACAACTCGTATCTCGCCTCGGTTTTCAGCTTCAACCCCTTCCCGGCGCCTCGGCCCAATCTGCGGCTCCTCAAGCCTTTTACACAAACCGTCCGGCTCAAAACCGAAACTGTAGGGGCTCCAACTCCCGTGGTCATGGCGGTCGCAACAACAACAACAACCGCAATCAAGGTGGTGGGCGACCCGGTCAATTTAGTTGGGCTTCTACCCAGAACACTGTATATGGCATCTGGAACAGGTGCGGGATTGGTCACGTTCCATCCGACTGTCCGAATCATGATCCATCCACCCTCCGGCCACGACAACCACAACCATCCGCCAACTATGCTGCTTCTCGGTCCCAAGCTCCCATGTGGCTTCCCGACACGGGATCAAACAACCATGTTGCTCCTGATATGACAAGCTTTAGTGCTGCGGACTCTTAATTTGGTGATGACAATCTTCATGTTGGTAATGGTACGACTCTCCCTATTCTCCACATTGGCTCTTCCCGTCTTTACTCTCCAAATAAAACCTTTCACCTAAATAATGTTCTTCGTGTCCCTGAAATTAAGAAACATCTTCTTTCTGTTCAAAAATTCTGCCATGATAATCATGTCTATTTTGAGTTTCACTCTTCTTTTTTTGCTATCAAGGATTCAATTACTCATTCTACCCTCCTCACGGGTCCAAGTGACGGTGGGCTCTACTCTATCACTCTTCCAACAATCCGTCCTCTTCAGAAACTCGCTTTTTCAACAACTCGAGCCACTACAACCACATGGCATCAACGGTTGGGACATCTTCACTCTCAGCTTTTTCAAACTATGTTATCTAAGTATCGTTTACCTATTTCCAATAAGACATTTGATTTTCATTGTAATTCTTGTTTAGTTGGAAAATATTCCAAACTCAACCTCTTGTCTTCTACTTATAAAAGCTCTCATGTTCTAGACTTAGGTTTTTCTGATGTTTGGGGTCTTGCCCCGGTTACCTCTTTTGATGGTCATACTAATTTTTTACTTTGTGTTGATCATTTTTCCAAATTCATGTGGTTGTTTCCTTTAAAACGTAAATTTGATGTCTTTGATGTGTTCAAACGTTTTGTCACCATGGCTGAACGTCAATTTTCTACCAAACTTAAAACTGTGCAAACTGATTGGGGGGGGGGGGTGAATTTCGCAAACTTTCATATTCTTTTCTCTTCTTTGGGCATTCTTCATCGTCTTTCCTGTCCCCACACTAGTGAACAAAACGGGGTCGTCGAAAGACGACATCGTCATGTTGTTGAAACCGGGCTCACCCTAATGGCCCAATCTTATGTCCCACAACGCTTTTGGATTTTTGCTTTTGAAACCACGGTTTATCTGATCAGCCGCATGCCTTCACGAACAAATTCCACCATGTCTCCGTTTGAGCAAATCTTTCATCGCAAACCCGATTTCTCCTTTCTTCGGGTTTTTGGTTGTCAATGTTATCCTCATCTCCGGTCATATAATCACAACAAAATGGATTTCCGATCCACCCCTTGTATCTTCCTTGGATACAGCACCACTCATCATGGTTATCGGTGCTTCGATCCCAACACCGAACGATTCTACATTGCCCATCACGTTCGGTTCAATGAAACCTCTTTTCCTTCCTCTCCCAAACCTACCAACCCCGCCCCACCTTCACCACCAGATCCCTATGTCTCATCCTATCCTACCAATCTCCCGACACCCACATCCTTCCCTAACCCACAATCTCACTAACGCCAAATTCCACACCACCACCCACCACCTCAACCCCTCCACATATTCCCGTCGAACCCCAACCGTCCCACCTAACACCACTACTTCTGCCTTCGATCGGTATTCTACCACCCAAAACACTCCCGTCACTCACCCTCATCCTCCACATCTACCGACACCACTTCCGGCCAAGCTCCTCAACCGTCACCACCCATCTTCGCCCCACCTCCACCCTCATGGCCTGCCCACCTCCGCCAAAACCCCAAACCCACCAAAATATACGACCCATCCGCCTTCCTTACCTCCACCCAACCAACCTATGAACCTACTGCGTTTACCATTGCCAATAAAGATTCGAATCGGCGCAAAGCAATGGCGGATGAATACTCGACGCTTATTTGCAATGGAACATGGACCTTGGTTCCTCGTGTTCCTAACACTAACATTGTTGATTGCAAATGGGTTTATAAAATCAAGCGGGACCAACATGGGGCAATTCAGCGCTACAAAGCTCGCCTCGTTGCCAAGGGTTTTCACCAACAACCGGGTATCGACTACACCGAAACATTCAGCCCGGTTGTAAAATCGACAACCATTCGGGTTGTTCTGTCACTTTCGGTTACTAAACAATGGCCACTTCGACAACTTGATGTTCAAAATGCCTTCTTACATGGCGATCTGAAAGAAACAATTTATCTGCAGCAGCCTCCGGGTTTTGTTGACCCGCGTAAACCGGATCACGTGTGCCTTCTCCACAAGTCTCTCTACGGTCTCAAACAAGCACCTCGGGCTTGGTTTCAACGTCTCTCTGCAGCCTTGGTGTCTCTCGGTTTTCACGGCTCCAAAACCGACCCTTCGCTTTTTATTTACTCAGCTTACGGCACCCTTTTGTACATGCTTGTCTATGTCGATGATATCATTCTCACCGGGAACAACACCCAAGCTATTGATCACATCGTCCTCCGCCTCCGCGACTCCTTTGCAGTTCATGATATGGGCCCTTATCCTTTTTCTTGGGCATTTAGATTGCACACAAAGGCTCAGATATCATTCTCTCCCAAAGAAAGTACATACAAGAACTGCTCGAACGAGCCAATCTAGCTCATTCCAAACCAGTCCTGTCTCCGAGCACCACTATTGTCTCTCTATCTCTTGGCGACAGTGCTCCGTTTGATGATCCTGTCAAATACCGACAGATGGTAGGTGCTCTGCAGTATGTTACGTTGTCACGCCCTGATATTACATTCGCGGCTAATAAAGTCTGTCAATTTATGCACTCTCCCACCGTGAATCATTGATCCGTGGTTAAACGCATTCTACGCTACTTACATGGTACCGCTGATCACGGTCTCCTGATTTCCAGCTCCTCCTCCTCGGTGTTACATGCTTACACGGACGCTGCCTTTAACTCCTTGAGTGCCTTCTCTGATGCAGATTGGGTTGGCTGCCCGGATGACCGTCAAATGATTTAAGTTTAATTTAAGTTATTTTTATATTGTGTTTAATTTTTAATTTTGTTTAATTTATTTTTATATTTTGCTTAAATTTCAATTTTAGTTTTAGGTTATTTTATTTTAAAATGATTAGTTTTGTAATGTAAATTTTAGAGTAAATTACAATTTTGGTCCCTGTGGTTGTCCAAAAATTGCACTATTGGTCATCCTTTTGGTTTTTCACGCTCATGGTCCCTGAACTGAACGTTTGCTTACACATTTGGTCCCTTGGCCAGGTAAAAGACCAAATTGCCCTTTTCAATTTCTTTTTCATTTTTCTTTTATTTTTATATCATTTTAATTATTAAAAAAAATACCCACAATGCCCCACCCCCCAAAACCCACACGCCTAGATGACGGTTCCCGAACAATGGCGGAAAATCTACCCTTCAACACGTCGATCTACCCTTCAACACGTCAACACCTCGATCAATGGCGGAACGATTCCCGGACGGACTATCTTCAGCTTGTTTGCATTCTCAAGGGATAAGTTAACGAGAGCGGCGACGACGTTCGTTTGTAAGGCGGCGTACCTTGAAAGGAGACACTGACGGAGAGGCGGAAGGGGACGATGAATAGCAAGACGGACGGGTTACAATGGAAGTGGCGGAGTATCTGGAACGTTTGCGAGCATGGATTTTTCTGAAGTCGACGAGTAATAGTGGTGATGCGGAATAGATCGAGGATTCAACTGTGTCGCAGTGTGCGTCAAAATCAACAGTAACAAGGTAAATCCGCCCCCGTTGACTTACACCAGCTATGAATCGCCTTCTTCTGAGGTAAATTATGGATCACAGTCGAAAAATAAGGCCTCGACCCATCGGCGAGAATCGGAACAAACTTAAGGTCTTTACAGACGTGAACGAATGTCTTCTCAAACGTCTGGCCAGAGGAAACCACAACCGGTTCAAACATCAATAAACCAGAAATCGGACAAACAAACTCATCGAGAGGCTTCGTCTTCTCCGACTTCTTCTCTGTCGTCGACGACCTAATAGAAAATCTCCACCGGCGGAACTTGCCATTGGATCACTTTAGCTTGTAATCTGATCTGAATTTTCAAGCTATGTATTTAATCATGCTTTCTAGAGATGTGGGAAAATGGGGTAAGAAGCTACGAATATGAAATTATCAAGCTATGTCTTTAATCTATTGGAATCTGCACAAAACTTGCTTCGAATTGACTGGCGGAGGAAAACAAATGAGATGGAGAAATCGAAGAGTGATAACGAATTTGAAATTATCGCTCATTTGTGATGAAAGGGATGAACTCAGGAAACATCTCAAGACACTCAAGTCGCCGGAAACATTTCAAGAAACTCAAGTCGCTGGAAAACTTATTGGAAAAAGATCGAGAATACGGAGGCGAGGAAGAGACATAATTCACCGGTGGGGGATGGAGTGAGATGGGTAGGAGGGGGGGTTGGGGTATATTTTTCTTTTAATTTTAATTGCTTAAAATTAGGATAAATTAAAAAAAACCGAAAAAGAAATTGAAAAGGGCATTCTGGTCTTTTCAAATAGACCATGTTATCTTTTGGCTACCACAGGGACCGAAGCTGTAACCAAATGCTCACTACAGGGACCATGAGAGTGGAAAATGAAAACGATGACTATAAGTGCGATTTTGGGTCAACCACAGGGACCAAAATTGTAATTTACTCTAAATTTTATTTTAAATTATTATTTTTTCTTTTTTAAATATTTTTTTTAAAGAATGAGTGAAAGTGAGATATGACTATTTTTATAGAAGGATGAATGGGCCTTAAGGTGAAGAAAAAGTTAGGAATGATGGGTTTGACCATACCACATAATAGTCTTAAAACAACTTTGTGTGGAAGCCTACCGGCTGAATGTATAATATTTGTGAAGGACATAAAATGGTTTGGGCGGAATATCTGTGTCAACGAAAATGCGATTGCTTTGAGGGTGAATTCGACCCGAGTTGTATTGAAGTTTATTTTAAAAAAGAACCCCTTGCTTTATGGCATGTTTGAAAACTACAAAATGAACTTAAATCGGCCAAAGCTTTCACTATGTTTATATAGGTTCGATGTAATTGTTTCTTTGTACAGGCTTTGTTCATGTGGGAATAAAATAATATTAACTACACCAAGTAACTCAAATAAACTAGTATAAACTCTTTTGCCTTGGGTAAACTATAAAGCTAGCAACCATATTGGGTAATGGAAAAATGAAAATGCCAAATTTTATTCATGCTAGGCATCGATTTTATCTTGTCAGGATTTGGAATAAACCAAATCACAAGATTTGAAAAGAAAATGTACCTTAATTATAATGTACCAAAGATCGAATCTTTTTACGTGTCATCCGTTTTAAACTATGGACAAGGCAACCAACTAATATGTACAACACATGTGGAATCATAGAAAGGCACGTGGTTAAATAGTGAAAGTTGGGGGTGAAGACATGAAAAGGGAAATATAGCAACAAATAGAAGGTACTTCGCCAATTGCCAAACAAAGCTAGGGTCCAAGAGAGGTGCCGAAACCTAGCCATCATAAGCCACTATTCATAACTAGTGACTGTAGGTGGAAGTACATTAGAGATTGGTGACCAACAATAGTTCTTATCATTTGTACACTTGCTTCATAGGACAAGCCCACATGACCAAACAAAGACATCTTTCTTCTCTAGTTTTTGAACCCTTTTGTTGCCTCTATTTTGTTATTCAAATTGATTTTATATATATATATATATATATATATATATATATATATATATATATATATATATATATATATATATATATATATATATATATAATAAAAATGAGAATGGTTAAAAGGTTGAGAATGCGAGAACACATGACAATCGTCCGATTTTTTTGATCTACGAGTGATATTGATCTATTATATATATAAGGGTATTACTGTAATCTTGATACCCATAAAATTAGGAAAGTAATTTTTCAAAATCCTAAAATCAAGCTCTCTCTCCCTCTTCCCCGTTTCTCTCTCATAAAACCCTAACATCATCGTCGAGGTAGAGGAGGTCAAGAGCGGTGTGTATGTTTTTCATCGCCGGTAGTAACACCTCCCAGAGTTCTTGATCGACGCCTCTTAATACCTCGTTTCCGGCTACGATTCCACATATATGGGTCCTAGGTACGAACTGTTCTATGTCGGCTCTTCTTCACTGCTTGCCCAGCCGTTGTCCTTCATCCACTTTTCTTCACAATGCTCCAGTCGTGCTGTGCATTGTGGCTAATTTAGGTTAATTCCTATTGAATTGGATCTGGGTTTTGTGAACTTTGGTGTCTTCACGCGTACAATTAATTTAAACATATCTTAAACCCCCTAATTTTTTATTTCAAATAATGGGTTTAAGGTTATCCATTTAATTAATCAAATTAAAGTTACCAAAAATAGAATACCTTCTAAAACCCTAATCAAATTTTCGAAAATCAAAAAAAAGGGGGAGGGGCTAGGGTTTTCAAAACCCTAACCCTAAATCGATTTCAATATAATTAGGGTTTATAAGCTTTAAACCCTAAAATTAGGAAAACAATTATAGCAATTCAACAAGAAAACAGCCAAAATGTTCTGATACCACTGAAGGGTTTTATGCAAATCAATGAACTAATAACCTAAGTTCACATGCAACCTATAAGGATCTATGTTTTTTTTCTAATTGAACATATAATAAATTCCTAAAGGCCAGAAGAAATAAACTAAAAGAAATAAATCAGAAAAACTAACATTTTAGGATTTCTTGGAAGCAAAGCAGCACAAGTGTCCTGCCTCAAATGAAGTCACACCCAAGGAGCTAGGGAAAGCCACGAAATTCTAGAGAGTTTTGGTGTAAATTGGCGTAGAAGAATGAAGGTCTGGGGCTCCCTATTTATAGGCCCCAGCTGATAACCAGATAAACCTTTAGAGATAAACTTTTTTGAATTCAAATAAGATAAACCTTTATCTTATCAATTCAAACCTATTTATCCTAACTTATTATTTTCGAAATTATATATTTATATATATAATTTTGCTGATTATATCTTACCAAAAATGTCACTTACTCAACTATTGAATAATTACAATTTCAGTCCCTGCACCTTTAATTAATTAAATTAATCGCCAAATTAATTCCAATTAATTCCAGATTAATTTCTAATTAATTAATATAGTTTCTAATTAATATATTATCACTTTAATATATTAATGAACTATTTATTTTACTTCTATTGATTTATTAATCATATAATAAATCAATCTTTCTCTCTACTGAACTTTCTGACAAACCTCTAGCTATGAGGGCAACCCAAATGGACTTTGCTACTATTAATTAGGTAAATACAAATTATTAGTCATGGCTTAGACACCTAATCCAACAGTCTCCCACTTGGATAAGTCTATGACTATAATTACCAATTTAACCTCTAATTAATCAACAAACTATAGCTTCCTATAAACTGCTGCCGAACTCTGACCTAGTCAGTTCTGTCCATAGATAAGTGATCATATGATCCTTCGTCCAACAAGATATTTTCAGACACGAGACATGGATTGAGATCAATCTCTGTCCGATACTCTGTTTCCCGATTTTTCGATTCTGCTTATGACTTTAGAACTTCTAATTGAACACATCAACACGAGACATGGATTGAGATCATATGCTTATATCTTTTACCAGTCATATTATTCACAAAAACACGTTTTATAACATCGAGTTACCGATGCGTTTTCGTACTATCAATGAACAATTGCCTTTGTAAATTATAACTCATATCTCTCCACTTCAAGATCATAAGATATTATCGTCTCAACATTGCTTGTGATATAATCCATGAAGCAATCTACTGAGCGTGGGTTTATCCAATACTCAAATCTCTATTTCTAAGTACTCATGAATGTTGTAGCAATCATATTGCTATGTCTAACTCCTTAGACAGTCTACAAACCAATTCATGACAGTCTTGATTCAATACTTACTTCCCAAAGTATGAACGATTGTGGACCTTTCTGAATAATTAAATTATTCGGGAAGTAAAACATGCGACATTGAAACATAAAGATTGGCAGCTACTCCTGCTTATTACCAAGTCTCCACAAGGTAATCACCAAGTCGGACCTTGTCATAAACTATTATCGGTTTCATGATTTCTTTTAAACTATCAATTCTAATTTTACAGCTATGTCTTTATGAACCTTACACTCTTTCTATGTTTCCAAAGTATCTTATACTTATACACTTTATTGCAGATGATCCAATCAGATGCTCATCCGATAACATCTCAATATGTTATCCTATCAATTTCTCTCCTAACTCCATTCTGGTAATGTGTACTGTGACTTCCTATGGTTCTGGGGTCTTTAGTCTACTTGACTGCACCCTAAGACTATTTCGAGGTGTTATGATGTGCCGGTGAACCACACGCGCTCCATCAGAATACCAACGAGACTCTTTAACCATGAAGTCCTTTAACATCATGTCCTGATGTTAATGATTACCACTTAAAAAAACTTCCAAATTTAACACTATCACTTTCACCCCAATCATTTCCCAATGAACTCTCACTTGAGTTCAAACAATCTATCCAGTTTTCCCAGCCAGACAATGTCCTGAATCCAACTTATTATGCCCTAAGCATCAAGTCATCAGAACATGTTCATGACATTATGATCGATCCAAGAAACTTGTGGAACCCGATCCAATCTTATTCCAAACCCTTTCAGAATCCAAATATTATTTATAATCCTTGTGTCATGATTTTCGAAAAACTATTTCCTTTCGGAGACTCTTCTCATGCATCTTGAATCTTATCAAGATCATGCTTACAATGGCTAGGTCTATGCTGGCGATTTCATCTATCCAATAGATGACTGTAAATTACATGAGTATGTTGCACCTTCTTTATTTCTTTCATGCCAAGTCATCTCACTTTGCAATGATAACAAACCCTTTTCTGGGTTTATGCATCTTGAATCTCATCAAGATCATCTTGGTAGAGTCTGGATCTGTCTCACAGACGTTTACAACCACCTGAGTATGCCGTATTTCTATTAAGTCTTTCATAGCGATCCATCTCTTAACACCAAGTCATTACACTTTGTAATGAAAAGAGACATTTCCTAGAAATAGTATGTAACCCCCATATGGAGATAGTGGATAACAGCGACACTTCCACTGGCTTTGACACGGTTATGGACTATTCACAAAATCCAGGACTTATGGCACATTTTGAGAATCCAAACCTTTCTGACATTTTAATGGAAATCTTTCAGCCCTTTCTCAAAGTCCAATCCTTTGGCATATTTTTTGAGAATCTGAATATCCTTTCTTGCGAGATGCCCGTGGGGAAATCCCGGGCCTATTTACCTTTGTACTAGGACACTCTTTGTGAGTCCCTATTAGTGTGCTGGTTATCCACACGCGCTCCACTAACGATTCATAATGTGCCATACAGTATCCTTCAGATTTCATCTTCTATTGAGAGTGCTTCTCCCAGAATCAATTACTTGACTCTAAGTATCGCCTCACTCAACCAGATGTTCTGAAGGTATATATCTGTCCATGTTGCTTTCTTTTGATGATCCAGTTACTCCCACTGGTTTTTAGACCAGGTGTAAAATCAATCAAAATTTCACATAGACTGTGTCTCGCCCTAAGGTTCTCTTGTTTGGCAGCAACCGGGCTCACCAATGCTTCCAAGTAGTCGGATTATAAATCCGTACCAACTATAGTGTTTTACCACCAATCGGTATGTCACCCTGATCATAACTACTTATGATGGTGATCAATACCACTGGCCAAGAGGAGGTCATGTCAGTTGCAAAATAGAAATCTGATTTCTGCTCCAAGCCTAGTGATAACTAAAGGTTCTTTCATATGGCTAATCCTAAACTCATTTAGGACTGTCCCAACTCCCACTTTTTCCTTAGACCATGAGTTCTTTTTAAAAGAGCTCTTCTTTTACAGTTACAGTGGGATAACCAATGAAATGACAATGCTGATCACGTTCAGGCTAGTCATGAGGTTCGGATGAACACTACAAGACCCTATACTTTCTATGTATAAGTGGGATAATCCCAACTTTACATTTCAGACAGTGTCTGTAACACCTACTTAGTCTAGGATGTGGTCGGGATATGGTTCATATGGACTGACTGGTATAGTATTTAACTTATTGGAAACTAATTGGCAATGTATCTCATACATCGAGGATCGAACTGTTTCGACCAATGCTCCATTATCTTCCCTAAGACACATTATAACTATTAATGTTCTTGGAAGAGAATGAAATGTGAAACCTTTTTCTCAGTTTATGTTGTCGCTCAGGTTCGGTGGAACTTGTACTTCCTTTGAAGTCCTTGAACTGTTCAAGATTTCAATTCAATCGCTTCTCCTGATAAGCAAAGTCATATTTGTCATACCGAATGATAAATATCGTGAAGTACAAACAATTGTCTTCTTTATCAAGATTCGAGCAATACACAGCAACAGGTGTGTTCGTTGCTCTTAATCTCAATGTCCTTTACATATTTATGTAGACTTATGACTTTGTTAACTTTGCTCAAGACTTGCAATCTTCAGCTGACTCTAAGTCAACTGATTCCAAAATCCTATCCTCTGGGCCTTTGGGTGATTCATTTCTTGCCACATGTGCTTTATAAAGAACTTAATCATCATTTGACTCTAAGTCAGATGATTCCAAAGTCCTATCCAACTAGACCTTTGGTTGATTCATTTCTTGACACATTAAGAACTCAATTCATCAAGTGACTTTAAGTCAAATGATTCCAAAGTCCTGTCCAACTGGACCTTTGGTTGAATTTCTTATAACATTTGTATTAACAATCATAAATGACACAATTCTTGAATCCAAACACTTTGGATGCATCAACATTCAAGTTATTACTAATCATACATTCAACACATTCATATAACATTTCAAGGACAATTTCATACAACAGGTGTTAAAAGAAAATTGACCATTTTATTAAAAACAAAAAGTCCTTCAACAATGTAATATATGATGGACAATGTCAAAACGCATCTAAAGGCTAATAACAATATTTTAATATCTATCTAAACTTCAAAACTGCACGAGCTGGAGATCCAATCCAAATGTGCTCCTATGCACCAGAGTCCCGTGCCTTCTTGATTCCCAGCATACAAACCAAAATGTGACTATCACATTATGTATCAAGAAATCTTGGAACAGGAGTTTTGAGGTTTTTAGATATACATGAGCTTTCAAAAGAGTTGGAGCGTCTTCCAATCTTTCCGTGACTATATCCGATTTAGTGGATTCCCAGTTTGAGACATGTACGGGCGATCTCAACCGTTTCTTGTTACGTCTCTTCACTGGAATTAATCCAAAAGTAGCTGGGTCATTGGAGCTATGCCTTTCCAAGAGTGACTCATATAAACTCAACAGTGGACGCATTTCCATGAGGGTCCTTTTCTGGTCTTCCTTTCTATACGTCTGAATGAACAGATCGTACTTGCTGGTCAGTGAGGCGAGTAGAATGTTAATACTCTTTTCCTGACTCATGGAATGACCAAGTTTGTACAATTCGCCTATGTACGATTCAATCTGAAGAACATGCGAATTGACGTTACTTCCTGCTTTCAGCTTGCACTCTTCAAGTCTTTTGAAGATCCTAGCTCGTTCCTCTTCAACTGGTTTTTGGAACTTTTCCTCAACCAGTTGCATTAACTCATATGGCCCCAAGGATTCAAAATCCTTGCGGAACTCGGGGTCAATGGTTAATAGCATGAGGTCACGAATCTCTTCGGATTCATCAACTAAGAGGTTATGCTTATCATAAGAACCTTTTATGATGACTTGTTCCGGTGGGACCGGGATCGGATACTCGGTGAGATGTAGCTTGCCAGCAATGCTGAGAAACAGTCTCCAATTGCGAAGCCATTCCTTACAGTTGAGGCCAGTCAGCCTTTCCATATTTGGCAGGTGCATTCTGATGCTTTCAGAAATGGGTGAAGGAGGAGAATTGACACTTGACATCTATAAAATAAACATAATTTATTAGTTCAATTGATCCTTTTAATTAATTACCCAATATGTTATTTAATAAGGCTAGGATCCAAAATACCCCAACTATGGTGTGAAGAGGGATGTCGTAATCAGAACATAATGGTCATTGAGGTAGATAAACACTTATCGATTTCATCTTATGAAATTCCTAGATCTGTTGAGATTCATTGAACTTTTCAATGGCATGTTTAATCTCGGATGTGCTCCACTGTATGTGACTGGGATGCCGAGGATCACAAACTGGATGTGAATAATCATGCAAATTAGCTTGGTACTCTCGGGTTAATTATCATCTCTAATTGATGTGCCGGTAAACCACACACGCTCCATCAACAATGATAACACCCGGGAAACTCATTGCAACTCTTTATGAACCCCTATTGGTGTGCCGGTAAACCACACACGCTCCACCAATGTTTCATAAAGTGCAATGTGCAATTTCATGGATTAGCACCAATTCACATTTTTCCTAAAGTAACTAGATTTGGGTTTTATTAAGCTGTTCCAGTACTTTGAATAATATCATTATACTTTTAATGAGATTAAGTTGGTCCTATCAAACACGTTCGGCTAACGACCCTCCACTGATCAGGCGAGCGGTGGGTAAGAGTGGACACCCATTAGACTGCCATTTTATAGGCAGTCTCCTTATACCCACTTTATAGATCAGCTTCGTGAATGAGGCCTACTATTGATTTGACTAACCATTAAATCTTATACATATAATATTAACTTTTAATTATAATATATAAGATGAATTTTAAACCTTTTAAAATGTTTTTGGTTTATCTTTTAATTTATTGGAATTTAAACTATTAAATTTAAAATTAAATTAAACCTTTTAAAATCAATTTAATTATCCTTTAATTAAACCATTAATTAAATTAATTAAATTTTGATATTTTAAACCTTTTAAAATATTTTAGGATTTATCTTTTAATTTTCGCCAATTTAAAAACAATTAAATTAAATTAAATTAAATCCTTGAATTATCTTTTAATTACCAATTAATTAAATTAATTCAAATGTAGATATGTTTTACCAAATTAATCAAATTAACTTAAACCTATCTTAAACCCCCTAATTTTTGATTTCAAATAATGGGTTTAAGGTTATCCATTTAATTAATCAAACTAAAGTTACCAAAAATAGAATACCTTCTAAAACCCTAATCAAATTTTCGAAAATCAAAAAAAAGGGGGAGGGGCTAGGGTTTTCAAAACCCTAACCCTAAATCGATTTCAATATAATTAGGGTTTATAAGCTTTAAACCCTAAAATTAGGAAAACAATTATAGCAATTCAACAAGAAAACAGCCAAAATGCTCTGATACCACTGAAGGGTTTTATGCAAATCAATAAACTAATAACCTAAGTTCACATGCAACCTATAAGGATCTATGTTTTCTTCTAATTGAACATATAATAAATTCCTAAAGGCCAGAAGAAATAAACTAAAAGAAATAAATCAGAAAAACTAACCTTTTAGGATTTCTTGGAAGCAAAGCAGCACAAGTGTCTTGCCTCAAATGAAGTCACACCCAAGGAGCTAGGGAAAGCCACGAAATTCTAGAGAGTTTTGGTGTAAATTGGCGTAGAAGAATGAGGGTCTGGGGCTCCCTATTTATAGGCCCAGCTGATAACCAGATAAACATTTAGAGATAAACCTTTTTGAATTCAAATAAGATAAACCTTTATCTTATCAATTCAAACCTATTTATCCTAACTTATTATTTTCGAAATTATATATTTATATATATAATTTCGCTGACTATATCTTACCAAAAATGTCACTTACTCAACTATTGAATAATTACAATTTCAGTCCCTGCACCTTTAATTAATTAAATTAATCGCCAAATTAATTCCAATTAATTCCAGATTAATTTCTAATTAATTAATATAGTTTCTAATTAATATATTATCACTTTAATATATTAATGAACTATTTATTTTATTTCTATTGATTTATTAATCATATAATAAATCAATCTTTCTCTCTACTGAACTTTCTGACAAACCTCTAGCTATGAGGGCAACCCAAATGGAGTTTGCTACTATAAATTAGGTAAATACAAATTATTAGTCATGACTTAGACGCCTAATCCAACAATAGATTGATAAAATTAGTGGTCAAGATTTAATTTTATTTGTACTTAAAATGTCACAAGATGATATGATATTTTCGTAATTATTGATGAGATTTTGATATTTTTATTGAATGTGGAATGTTAAATAGATAAAATTGACAAAAACAGGAAAAAAAAGCGAAAATAATCCTATCTCATTGGTGCCCACTCTCATCCCTCCCCCTCATGACATTTGTTACCTACTTATTGGTCCCCCCCCCCCCCTTTATTTTTCGGTCATAAACTTTTTTTTATTGTACAAAAAGTCTGTAAATATCTAAGTTCTTAAACTTTAAATATATACAAAATAAGCATAGTCATGAAATTTGAAAAATATATATTTTAAAAAAATTAATTTTTTAAAAACCAAAAAAGAAGATTTTTTTTCCAAAAATCATTAAATTCTAAGAGACGCTTCTACTCATTATATTAGTAAGTTTGTAAATTAAATTTGTTTCTACGGGTTCATATTTCAATTTAAATAATATTAGTTCTTTTTAAATATAACAAAAAGATTATCTCCAAATTCAAAAAGACGGAAATGAATGTTATGTTCACCTACCTATTTTAGTGAGTTTTCGAAAGGAAATATTTCAAAAATGTTGTTAGTAAAGAGTCCATTTTTTAAAAGAATATAAGTTTTCATAAAAACTAAAAGAAGAAAACTATTGTTTTCTAAATCAAAAGTTTTTAAAGATTTCTTACACACACACATACACATACATACACACATACACATAAACACACACACACACACACACACACACACATATATATATATATATATATATATATATATATATATATATATATATATATATATATATATATATATATATATATATATATATATATATATATATATATATATATATATATATATATTGCAAGTTAAGGATGAATCCGATTACATGAGTCGTAATATACTACAGCTACGCTAGGTACATCAGGCTAACTACAGTTCTTCGTGACCAACCCTTCACCGAGGAGACTGCACAGAGACAAGACCCACAACCGCAACTGGCAAACCTCGGTGCATAACACACGCCCACCCCGTAAGGACGCCCTGCAGGCTACTGACTGGGTAAACCCAGCCCCGGGTACACACAACACCGGCTAGCACAGAGGCTATAAGTGGGGCATTAATATCTTTAGCCACCACTTGCACTCGGCAAGGTTCGAACCCACAACCTCGCATACGCGAGGCATGAGTCTTACCCGCCAAGACCACCGCTGAGTGTTATATATATATATATATATATATATATATATATATATATATATATATATATATATATATATATATATATATATATATATATATATATATATATATATATATATATATATATATATGTAGTTAGGTTATTCTAAAACTGATAATTATTGTGTGAACCAATCAGAATTCACGAAAAAACAGATTTCATAATTATAGGAGTCGGTTACCGGATTTATAGGATTTTATTTATTTAAAGTTAATTGATTTATATGAAAATTACTATTATCCTCCTGTCCGGATTTAAAATGACTGGTCCATATTTAGTTACAATGTTTCACAATATTTACCAAGTTACATTTGATCCTAGTTATATATATATATATATATATATATATATATATATATATATATATATATATATATATATATATATATATATATATATATATATATATTGAATTTTAAAGAATATAATTTTAAAAATAACATTGTTTGAATGTATATTATTTTGCAAGATTGCAAATTTTAAAAAAAATAAAGTTGAACATTATATGATTCACAAAGACATAATCCAAATGATCCAAGAATTCTATAATTCATTATGTTTGTGATGCTTAATTTGTTATGATCCAAATATGATCCGCAATGTCATGATCTAAAATGTTATGATTCAATATGTTTGTGATGTTTAATTATGTATGATTCAAAGTATTTATGATCCAAATATGATCATCAATGAGATGATCCATCTTATTTATCATCCAAAAATATTTTAACTCAAAATATTTACGATTCTGAATATTATGATTCAAATGTATTAAAAATATTAAAATGATTTAAAATAAATAAAATTAAATAAATATTATGAGATAAAATATTATTTTTTAAATATTATGATCTTGAAATATATATATATTCAAAATCATATTATCCAAAATCTAATTTTTGAAAAATTATATGATACAAAATATAAAGATCCAAAATTATATGATCTGAAACATTATGATCCAATATGTTATGACACAAAATATAATGATCATGAAAACATAAATAAAACGCTAATAATGGCTTAAAAACATTATTAGAAAATTATAAAAAAAACTATTTTTTTTAAAATTAAATGAATAAATAAATAAAACTAAAACTGAGTATAACTATATTAACAGAAAATTAAATGAAAACAAGTAAATAAAACGAAAAAAACTCACCTAAATTATGTTCTACAAACATGTGCAGTATGTGATCGTATCCTAGTTTCCATATTATATTTCATGACGTGCCGCACACTAAATCGTGTTACATCGAATGATGACTTTGTACTTTGTTGCCTTGAACGAAATGGTTAGTCGAGAAATTGTTCTCGTGGTTCGTATTATTTTTTGGTTCCTACCAGATCCGAACACTATGTTTGTGTGTGTGTATGTATGTATGTATGTATGTATGTATGTATGTATGTATGTATGTATGTATGTATGTATGTATGTATGTATGTATGTATGTATGTATGTATGTATATATATATATATATATATATATATATATATATATATATATATATATATATATATATATATATATATATATTACTTTGAATAAAAAATAGAGGCAACAAAAGGAATCAAAAACTTGAGAAAAAAAAAAGTATTTTTTGGCCATGTGGGCTTGTCCTATGAAGCAAGTGTACACATGATAAGAACTATTGTTGGTCGCCAATCTCTAATGTACTTCCACCTACATCACTGGTTATGAATAGTGGCTTATGATGGCGAGGTTTCGACACCTCTCTTGGACTCTAGCTTCGTTCCGCAATTGGGGAAATACCCTTCTACGTAAAACCAATAAATATTGACACATCAAAGTTATGCAACCTTAGGTAATTGTCACGCCTAATAAACGTCTAATTGTAGATCTTGTGTCTAACGGTTAGACTATTACGATGAACAACCACGATAGCGGAGATAATCATTTAAACAAATTTTAAAAAGAAATGCCATAACAACGAGGTTTCTTCTCTGTCCTTTGCTATATATTTATACTAGACGAATGCCCGCGCGTTGCGCAGAGAAAAAATTAGTTAGAATATAAATAAATACATGCTATTTTATCCTAAATTAAAAAAATTATATAGAAAAATATTTTCATTATTTTAATTATATGATAATACATACTTGTGTCATAAATTTGGAAGACAACGAATGTTAATGAATAAATACAATGTATCAAATAAAAATCAAATTAATGTGGTTTAAGATAAAGAGTTATCTCAAACCACATACGTTTGGTAGTCTACCAACAGTTTGTGCTTGGATAAAGTTTTTGTAAAATTTCAAATTTAATTTTACTTTTATATGTTTTAAAATCAATTTAAAGATTGTGTATTTGGTCATGTTTTAATTTCAAATATTTAATTTAAATTAATAGTATGCTCTTTTCTAAATAATGAATGTAAATTAATTGTATTATATATGAGAAAGATAAAATGTCATATGTGTATGTGAAACAATGTGAGATAAAGAAAAAAACCTCAAATTTGTGTGGTAAAAGATAAATCATTTATATTGAACCATATTGATTTGAATGACTTCATTTATAATAAAAAATATATATAGTTAAAATACTCGAAGTATATTTATTGAATGACCTCTGAGAAAATTAGAAATCGTCATTTTTGACCAATGATATTGCATAATAAATAAAAGTTCAAGATTGCATTATTCAACACAATGCATGCGATTTTGTGCAACTTGATGAACGAATTCATATCTCATCTCGGATCGACTTGCTAAATATTTAAAGCTCAACTTCATTAAAAAATAATAAAATTTTAACTATATATTTCCTTGAATTTTACTATTTGGAAATGTTTCCAACAATAAAAAATATATAATGATCTATATAATTATTTTAATTTGAGGGAGACCTTTATTTATAGAATAAAAATGCTTCTTGGATTGGTTTATCATGACGATGTGGGATCAAAATTTTCTTTATAATGTGTTATTTTGTGTCATTTTTTCATCCCACATCGCTTAAGAACACAAATGAAGAGAAATCAAAAATCTATAAGTAAAGACACTAATATATTTCTCATCCCACATAGCTTTAGATACAAATTTCAATGGAAAGAAAACATCTATAAGTAGAGTGGCTAAAATCATTTCTCTAATATCTTTGTTCTTTTGTGTTTTTTATTATAACCAAATTAGGAATCGGTTGCAACATTCCAGGAACCTTTGGTTTCAGTTTTAAGACCATTTTCCTAAAATTTCGACGGGTACTCACCGATGTCCACTATGATACGATTTTTTCTAATAAATTCAAATTAATGTGGTATATGATAAAAATTGATTAAATAACATTTATTATAATATTTATATAAACAAATTTTTTTGAACTTTAAACGATTACCTTTTAAAAGTTTCTTGTACATCAATCTTATGAAAGCAAAATAAAATGTTTAAAACATTGTCATCACACATTGAGCTGTGGCACACGACTTACTATGAACTTGCAACTCAATTGATTTTTTAATAGTTTTTAACTCTTTTAAATATTTATCTTTTAGTTTAAATGATTTTTGAAGTTAAAACAAAATATGATAGTTGTTGAAACTTTGAGATAAAAACATTAATTAACAATAGACTTTGAAAACAATGGTACACTAAAGATTGATAAGAGAACCTAAAAAGTGGTACCATATAAGGGAAAACTAAATGTTATATATGTGCAACGCAACATACTTGTCACTATTTTACGACATACTTTAAACTTGTAACCTAGCAAGTTTTCAAAAGTTTTTTTTGCAATATTCATCTTCATTTTGAGTTTTAATATTTTTTGAAACTAAAACCTATAAATAGAAGCCTTTATCACTTTGAGAAAACATGTTTGTACGATAATATGATATGTAATTAATATTAGACTTTGAAAATCATATTATGATCAATATTAATGTTAAACCACATTGTTTTGAATAATCTCATTTATAATAGATGGTTAAAAGGTTAACAATTGGAAATTTGTACGTATATACATATTGGTGAATTGAAAAATGTTTACACCGGCGACACATTTTACAAACAACGTACTATAAACTTCCAACCTAGTCAAGTTTTTAAAAGTTTAAGTAATTTTAAAATCTCTATGTATATACATCTTGGTGAATCGAAAAATATTTACACCGGTGTCACTTTTTAAAAACGACATACTATAACTTCCAACCTAGTCAAAATTTTAAAAGTTTTAGTAATTTTAATTTTAATTTTTGAGTTTCAATACTTTTTATAGTTGAAACTAAATAGTAAAAAATTTTAAAACTTGCGATAAAAGCATGTTTTATGATAAAATGATCACTAACTAATAATGGACTTGAAAGATCAAGTTTGATGGAGAAAGGAAGCAAATGCATTGTATTATATAAGAGAAAGATAAATGATCATATATATATGTGAAGCAATGTGGGATAAAGAAAAAACTTCAAATTAAAAAGAAAGTTGAAAGGTTGGGGGTTTCAAATGAATGTGGTGATAAGAAAAATGCTTCTATTAATATATATATATATATATATATATATATATATATATATATATATATATATATATATATATATATATATATATATATATATATATATATATATATATATATATCAAGGTTGTAAAAAAAGCTAGGCGGTAGGCGGGCGGTGGACTGGGGCCTAAGACTAGTCGGTTTAGGCGAGGACTAGTCGACGCCTAGGAGGGGAGTATTAATTGTAACAAAATTTCTTTTTTAAAATTTAGATATTACCTATATCCCTACAAAATAAATAAATAAGCATAAAAATTTGATAAATCTAAGTGTTTAAATATGTAAGTCATCAAACATCAGAATGTTTAGACTAATTAATGATATTTTTGACAATTTGAATCATCAATAATCGTAACTTAGCCACTGATTATCATAACTAATGACATTTTCTAAAATTAAATTTTAAAAATCTAAAATTTTGATTGTTTTTGAAAATTTGTTAATTTTTGAAAATTCTAGAAATTTGAAATTTTTTGAAAATTTTGAAAATTTAAAAATTTTGAATTTTGAAAAATTGAAAATTTTGCCGTCTAGACCCGCCTAAACCCGATTTTGACCGCCGTTGACCAAATCCGCCTAACTTGACCGCCTACCACTAATCGTAGGCGGAACCCGCCCGCCTAGCGCCTAGTCGCCGCCTAGGCGGCCGCCTAAGCCGACTTTTACAACAGTACTGATATATATATATATATATATATATATATATATATATATATATATATATATATATATATATATATATATATATATATATATATATATATATATATATATATATATATATATATAGAGAGAGAGAGAGAGCGCAAAGGATAGAGAAGAAACCTCGTTGTTATGGCATTTCTTTTTAAAATTTGTTTAAATGATTATCTCCGCTATCGTGGTTGTTCATCGTAATAGTCTAACAGTTGACACAAGATCTACAAGTAGATGTTGATTAGGCGTGACAATTACCTAAGGTTACATAACTTTGATGTGTCAAGATTTATTGGTTTTACGTTGCAAGGAAATCAATATAAAATGTAACGTTTTTTTCTAGCAATGCGATGATATGAAGTTGTCACTTTCTTTAGCTCCTTCATAAAATGGTTGCTTCTTTCGTCCTTATTAAAAGCAAGGTACAACATTTATGGATGATGTACATGTTTTCCTTGCTTGGATTTACCGTGCATTGACCTTTCCACGTCTTTGATGAATCAAGATTTATCGGTATGAATTAAGGAGAAGGGTGGAGGAGAAAAGAACACGACATTTTCTAACATTTTTATGATTTTAGCAGTTGAATATTTCGAATGTCTGCTTGACCTTTTTCTCCACTGAATAACACAACTTTTTATGCGTGATATAAAAGTCAGTAGGTGAATTTGACCACGTAGAGTTGCATAACTTCAATACATAAGGCCATTCCCATTTGGGGCTTTTAAGGGCCCGTTTGGATGTGTTTATAAAACTCCTTATTGACTTATTTGTTTTTTGGAAAAGCAATAAGTCAATAAGTAAGGGCCTCATTACTTATTAAAAACTGTTTATAAGTCATAAGAAAAGAGAAATAAGCAGTTTTTAATAAGTAAGGAGGCCCTTACTTATTGACTTATGGCTTTTCCAAAAAACCAATAAGTCATTAAGCAGTTTTATAAGCACATCCAAACGGCCCCTAAGGCGAGAGGCCTTTTTATTAAGACAAAAATTGAAAACTAAAATGGTGACCATGGCTCACCAATCTTTTTTTTTTCTCTTCAAATGGTTTTTTATTTAAATGATTTTTGTTATCTAATAAATATAAATTTAACTGAATAAATAATTAAAAAACGTATATAAATTCGTAAATTTTTTATATATAAAGTATAATATTGACATACTTTATATTATGTATAAACTCTTATTAATTTCATTTGATTTTGTATTTCCTAGCATGAATTATTTGTATCTATTTTTTTAATTTTAAAGATTACATAATTGGCATCCCCGTATCTGTAATTTTATATTTCATGTTACGATTGCAACTTGATTTGTCTATTTTATTAAGTATGTTTAATAAAATATTGGGTTGTTAATGTGTGTGAAAATTTGAGTTAGATTGGATTGTTTAGATGAAAAATTGAGAAATTAGTTTTATAATAAAAAGATGAATTAGATTGAGTTGCTAATTGAGAGATGGTCAAGATCCCTTGATTTCTCAAGGTATATAAGAAGACAATCTACTAACATCGTTGTTCAAGTGGAGATTAGTTGAATAATATAATAATTAGATATCTAATCGGAAGACAATTGTATATTCAATTAGGCAATGGGGTATGCCGGACGCGGGTTGTCCGCGTGATGCCATGTCAACGGAAAGGACACCAAAAATTTGTTCAAGACTATTTTGCCAAGACTATTTTGCCGACGATTGCGTGTATAACGACACGGATTTCAAAACCCGGTTTCGTTTGAGCCGAGCAATGTTTCTACAGATCGTGCATGATTTGGAAGCCAACTACAAACTTTTTCAATTGCGATATGATGGACGTGGCAAAAGGGGTTTTACGTCATACCAAAAATGTGGAGCGGCTCTTCGTCTTTATGGGTTATGGCTACTTTTTTGACGCCATTGACGAATACTTGCGGATGTCGGCAAGAACCGCTCGGGAAAGTATGTATTTTTGTGAATATATTTATGAGCTTTACGGTCATATTTATTGGCGAAAACCCATACGAAACGATGTTGAAGAACTATATGCAGCACATCACCAGTCACATGGTCTACTGAGTATGCTCGGGTGCATAGATTGTACGCATTAGGATTGGGAAAATTGTCTAAACATGTGGAAATGACAATACACCGGAGGTCATCATGGCAAACCTTCCCTAATACTAGATGTTGTGGCCTCACAAGATTTATGGATTTGGCATGTGTATTTCGGAGTTCGGGGTCGAACAATGACATAAACGTTCTAGATTCATCGCCGTTATTCAATGATATCCTACTAGGCAAGTCGGCTGACGTTCCGTTTAAAGTGAACGGCTCCGAGTACCCACGTGGGTATTTACTCACCGACGGTATATATCCAAATTATTCCACATTTGTAAAGGCGTATCAACATCCGATTGACGAGAAACGGGTACTATTCACGCAAGTTCAAGAGTCGGTACGGAAAGATGTGGAACGTACATTCGGTGTCCTAAAAAAGAGATGGCATATAGTGCAAAACCCATTACGAGCATGGCACCTCGAGAACATACGCAAAGTAATGTACGGTTGTATCATATTACACAATATGATAATTGAAGTAAAATGTCAGAATATTTGCGTCTGTCAACCTCATCATATGACACAGGTGCCGACACGAATTGTTTCCGGTAGCGAGCAATACTATTCGCGTATACTACAAATACACAGTACGGAAGCGAATACCAATCTCTGACACGATTTGACCGAGTACGTCTACGCTAATCGCAACAACGAAACCGATGACGATAATTATGAATTTTTTTTATTTTAAATTAATTTAGGAAATGTTTAATTTTTTAATGTTTTTTAATTTAATGTAATGTCTTTTTATTTTTATTTTAATATTATGGTTTTTAATTAATATAATGTTTTTAATTTAATTTAATTTAATGTTTGGTTTTAATTAAAAAAATAAAATAAAAATGTGACGTGGAAAATAAAACGGAAGTCATGCTGTCTTGTATTTCCTAGATGTGTCCTGGGGTTGTCCTGATGACATAACGCTGACATGGCAAGTTGGCGACTGTCTTGGGATGTCATGAGAGTCTTACAAACCTCCTAGCCTTAGATAATACTTGGATTAGACGCGGTTCGATTTTGATTTTTTTGACAGTGTCCTCAACAAACCGACTGATCTAATTTGAATTTTGAAATTTTAAAATCGATCAAATTCAATATAATATTGTATATCCTTGTGGGTTTTAATATGATTGGTTGGTTTCAATTGAATATATTATTTTTTGCACACCTTTAATTTCAATATCCAATATACATCCGTCAGCTTTTATAATTTTAAACGTACGATCTTTTAACTTCATACAATTGTTGCCAGCTTTTTCCTCATTCATGCTAAATTTACAATACTTGATACACAGCGTACGAGTTATAATTGCTTGGATTTGACCATATAAAGTTTCCAAGACTTCCATTTATCAAGTCTCTTGGTTTTACCGAAACCAGCGAAAAACAATTGTATGCAGCATTTTTATGGATATTATTTTTAATGTTTTTTTTGGAACGGTGCAAGTTTTAGTATTTTGACCAATGACTAGTTCGAAAGCGCTATGTCGAGATAGTAATTCTGTTATAAAAACTACATATTTTGATACATAATATACAACTCATTATTGCTTGGATTTGACAGTTTGGATGGAATATAGGTACATAGGTTCAAGAAAAGACTTGTCATAAAATTGTTGGAACATGTTTTGTGCAACATTCAAAACGGGTATCATGACACACTTGAATTTGACATTGATTGATATCACAAGAACAGAAAAAAGCAGTCAGCAATACGTAGGAAGATCACACCAAATCAACTAATAGAATACATGGCCCAAATAAACAGCTACAAACATGTGCACCAATTGTACTACCTACCTGGACCATGATGATCACTTGGGCAGCATTCGGTGACGCATGGCTCACCTTTGCCCCCACGAAACCACCTGACCAAAAGGAACGTATCCTATATAGAAAGTCATTCATACACAACAATTTTTATCTATACATAACAATTTATATTTTGGATAAATTGTATGATACAAAAAAAAATAAAAAAATAAAAAAATAAATTACTATGTATGGATAAAAATTGTTATGGAAAAAGTTATTGATTCGCATTAAGCTCTGATGGTGGGCGAAGATTAGCAACAAATTGTTAATCGCCTTCACTTGCTTTCAAGTGATGAAATCTATTAAGAGTTATTTATGATCTTATTTTAAATGACTGTTTGATAGCATCTGAATCATTTAGATTTTAGATCGTTTATAATAGAGACTGGGGATACAAAAGTCGAGCACACTGACATGCGGTAGATGGAGCATGGAGCAGTCAATTTTATGGTTTACCTCGTTTTGAGCCCAAGTCATTAGTAATGCATTAAATGTGATTGCAATAATTAAATTGTTACATTCATCGTGTGTTTTTTCATGAACAAAATTCTTTAGGAAATTGCGTACATTGTTCAACTTTTTTTTTTTTTTTTTTTTTTTTTTTTGCACATCTAGTCTATTTAGAAAGCAGTTATAGCCTAAAATGACCCAATCTATAAGTATATGTGTTAACAGTACCAGCCCTATTTTATATATACATGATTGGGTCAAAATTATCAAAGGGATTTGCCAAATAAACACCCTATTTTCACTAAAAATACAACCTTTAATGATTAGGTGTTTATTTGGTAATTAAATAATATTATTTACTAAAAATACACCCTTAATAATTAGAGTTATCATTACTATTACACTATTAATAATTAAACAATGATTAAACACTTTACTTAAATTAAATGATTAAAGTTATAAACAAAAAACATATTCAAACAAAAAAACATTACAATTTATAAAAAGATTTAAATTTAAACATAAAGACCATTTCAAAAAATTTTGATGCCACGTAAAGGAAATTATCAAAAAAAAAAACATATTATGATTTTATATTATTTTAAAGTATATCAAATATAGAAAATTCATTTTATTTTTAACACTTTCTAAAATATTCACAATTGAATAAAAAAGGAAACAAATATATATTTATGAAAAGCATAATTCTTTTTATTAATACTCAGATAAGTCAACTGTTTCAATATTACAATTATTGCGTGGTGCATTTGGTGGAATGTATGCATTTAGTCGATTACTATACATGATTTCCCATCCAGCAGCATGTTATGATCTGTGACGACGCCAAAGTGGCAAAACCGTAGGCATTGGAAACTCTCCGTTTCTCTCTTTCTTTCTCACTCGATCTGTGTTTCTCTCATTTGTTGTTCTCCGGTGGATTGGTCAAGGCGGTGGAGAAACTAGATGGCAAAACTACCACAAAAAGTCTCTCTTTTTCTCCCTTTCTATCTCTCTCGATCGGTCCTTCTCTCTTTTATGTCTCTATCGATCGGTTTCTTCCTTCTGTTTCTTCCTTTCTGTCTCTCTCAATCGTATTTCTCTCATACTTTGTCTCTCCGGTTGTACAGTGATGACATGGTGATGTTGGTTGCAAAACATTTTTGACAGTGGTATAAAGATAGTTTAGAAAGGATTTTACCTGATCTGTTGTTTTAGTTAACCTTAACCTGTTAATGTGTGTTTATATGTATGTAAGAAATGTTGTTTATTGGGTAAATTAACTCTCGTAACCTAAATTAATTTTTCACAGTTAACAGTTGGATGGTTGGATAATATTAATGAAGTTTAAGTTTTCTAAACAACAGTTATCGGATTACATTGTAAATGAAAAAAAGGGGTTTATGGAAAAGTAAAAAAGTCATTGAAATTAAAGAATAACAGTTTTCTAAATTATACTGAAAAAAGTTGTTTTAAGTAAAAGTAAAAAAATTTATTGAGATGACAGTGCTATAAATTGTATGGAGAACCACAAAAAGTCAGTGTCATAAAAAGTTTTTTTTTTTTGGAACGGCATCAATATTATTAAAAACAAACAGAGAAACTAGCAAGCAGCTAGAGAGTACAAGAAAAAAAGCAACAAGTACAAATCAAACCATTTTGGATTACATTACGCTATAGATCTCCTAAACTCAGCCACCGGATTGCATTTCCAATTCGACCAAACCAACGTCTTGCCTCTCCGCTTCCTGGCGTTGATCCACAAATGTGACAAAACTTGAATTTCCATGGCCAGCTCCAATTGCGTCTTTATAACTCCTTGAAAGATATTTTATTGCGAAATGACCAAACTACCCAGAAGAACACAAATACTATAGCTTCACTTACTTCAGCCAAGTAATCTGGTCCTATTATCTCATTCTTGCATTGCAATATCTCCAAACAGGAAGAAGGAAGTGAGGTTAGACAAAACCACCATTTTTGAATCTCTATCCAAACCTCCTTAGCAAGCGGGCAATTGATAAAGATATGATCTTCATTTTCCAGCCCCTGGCGACATATTTTACAACACGATGGCAGGCTAACACCAATTCGATTAAGATTTTCCAGCGTAGGCAGTTTGGCGTGAGAGATTCTCCATGCTAGAATGTTGACTTTTTTTGGCACCAAGTTGTTTTCCGCCCAACAAACATTGATAGAAGGTAAAATAGCATTGTCAAAGTACTTTGAATATGACGAAACCGTATACATGTTTGCGTTACCCAGGCACCAAGTCGTATTAAGGGGTTCATGAAGGCCATTCCTTCGTTGGAAGAATTCCCGGAATTGCAAATTGAGCTTCGTTAAACTCAATGGGAGTGAAGCAATAGCACCCCAACATCCACCTTTTTTCCTGATAGAGCCAGAGTATCGTAGTATTCCATCCGAACCGTGAATTGACTTTATTACCTTTTTCCAAAGACACTCCCCCGAGCCCCAAAACTTCCACCACCATTTCCCCAATAGTGCAATATTTTGAGCTTTAAGACTACCAATCCCAAGCCCGCCTTTCTCCTTAGGTGAGATTACCGTATTCCAAGCAATCCACATCGTCTTCCTGTTATCTTCATTCCCGCCCCAAAAAAAGCGCATTCTTATTTTCTCGAGTTCTTTTAAAACCTTTTCAGGGGCTTTATACAAAGAGAAGTAATAGGTCCCTAAGCTTCCAAGTACAGATTTGCACAACGTCAATCTCCCACCCAAGGACAACGATGTAGCCTTCCAATTAGATAATTTTGCATGAAAATTTTCAATTAGTTGGTTCCAGAATATACTGCGCCCCATCGGAACACCAATCGGGAGACCTAGGTACGTAAAGAGGAAGGTCCCAATTCTACAGTTGAGCAACCGCGCCAAAGTATTTAGTTCAGAAGGAGCACAAGAAAATCCAAAAATCTGACTTTTTTGTAGGTTGACCTTGAGACCAGAAGCAAGTTCGAAACACCGCAGTATTCTAATTAGATTTCTTGCATTTTTCAAGGACCATGACCCAAAAAAAATAGCATCATCCGCGTACTGGAGATGCGAGATGAACGGTCCATTGCTAGGAAGCTGAATACCCGAAAATAACTTCTTCTCTTTAGCAGTTTCCATGGCAACATGGAGACCTTCGGCGGCAAGGATAAAAAGGAAGGGTGCAAGTGGGTCACCCTGCCTAACCCCCCTCTGCATAGAAAATTGAGTCGTGGGCGAGCCGTTAAGAAGAACTGATATTGAAGCCGAGGATAAGCAGCTACGGATCCACCCCCGCCAGGTTTGACAAAAGTTCATTTGGTCAAGAATTGAATCCAAGAAATCCCAGCTTATCGTGTCAAACGCCTTCTCGAAGTCAACCTTAAGAATGAATGCTTTTTTTCTTATTTTTCCGCAGCCAGGAAATTATCTCATTTGTAATTAAAGGACCGTCAAGGATATACCTTCCTTTTATGAAAGCCGTTTGCTCCGGGCTAATTACATGCGACACCACCTTCTTTAATCTGTTTGCCAATATCTTCGAGATAATTTTATACATGATTCCAACAAGACTAATTGGACGAAAATCATTCAATGAAATCGGGTCTTGGTTTTAGGAACAAGAGTTATGAAGGACGCATTGCAGCCAAAATCAATTGAACCAGTTCGCTCAAAGTGTCATAAAAAGTTACTGAGATTACTGAAAAAACAGGTATCACGATTTTCCATAAAAAAGAATTGACTTTTTATGTCCAGGATGTATAAGGGGTGTTTCTATAGTAGCACCCTTATCAAAACTTTAAAAAACATGATAATTTTGTAAAATTATTTGTACTGCAAAGAAAAGAGAATATTGAGGCTTACAAGGTGATTGATGAGGACAAGGAAAGATAGACATCTGCAAAGGGTATATACAAACGCATGAGCTAAGGACACCAGCATAAATTCCAAGAACGTTAATTTGTCACTCGACTACTTGGAATTTAAGAGCAATAGAAATACGTTTTCAGTATCAATGAAGACAGTATTTGTGTAGACTTTTGAAAGTATTAAATTATTATGTAAATAAGAAATGAGTGATTTTTATTTGGGCGGCCAAGGGAAACATGCATTTCTGAAATATGAGATGCTGTATAAAAGGGTATTTTGGAAGGTTGCAATGATAAGGTACTTGAGGCAGGGAGAGTGTCTTCAATACCCAATCAACTCCCTTCTTATATTCATTAACCTCGAATTGCTCATCATGCATGTCTAAGACTTCAATCACAGCCACACACACAATCATAGACACACACACACACATATACATACATACATACATACACACACACACACATATATATATATATATATATATATATATATATATATATATATAATATAATATATATATATATATATATAATAAATATAATATAATAATATAATAATATATATATATATATATATATATATATATATATATATATATATATATATATATATATGGGTGAGCGTGATCCTGTGACCGACCCGACCAGGACCGAACCCGAGCCGGACCAAGACCGATGGAAGACATTCAATAGAACCGAGAACCGACCAAACTATGGGACTTGGTCTTGGGTTCGGGTACAGGTTTGCTTGGGTTTGGTCGGTTTTACCCGAGCAGGACCAAGCGTAAAATTTTCAAAGGCCTACATTATAATCTTAATATCTTTTAAACTTTCGGTCGGTTCCGTACCCGAGAACCCGACAATAAAGAAGGACCAAGACCGAATTAAGCCACATATACGGACCAAGTACCGACCGAGTAACATGGTCAGTTCCTTATCTCGGATTCGGTTCCTCGGTTCTTGTACTTGGGCTCGGTTCCGAGGACCATTTGCACATCCCTATATATATATATATATATATATATATATATATATATATATATATATATATATATATATATACATATATATATATATATATATATATATATATATATATATATATAGATATATACATACATATATATATATATATATATATATATATATATATATATATATATATATATATATATATATATATATATATATAACACACTTCTCGGTTGGTTGGAACGGGTAAGACTCATGCCTCTCTTAGGAGAGGTTGTGAGTTCGAACCTCACTACACACAAGTAAGGCTAAAGATATTAATGCCGAACTTGTGGCCTCTGTGCTAGGCCGTGAAGCGTGTACCCGGGGCTGCTGGTTTAACCAGTAGTCAGTTGCCTGCAGGGCGTCCTTACGGGGTGGGCGTGTGCTATGCGCCAGGGTTTGCCGATTGCGTGTGCGGGTCTAGTCTCTGTGCAGCATCTACTTGGAGAAAGGGAAGGTTCAACGGTATAACGACCGAGCAGTCCCATATGTACCTAGCTAGGCTGTAGTATATTACGTACCCGTGTAATAGGATTTATCCCTAACTTGCAAATATATATATATATATATATATATATATATATATATATATATATATATATATATATATATATATATATATATATATATAAAAGGAGGATCGTGTAGAAACACAAAATCCGGTAAGAATCGCGATGACAAATCTGAACTTTTAATCTTCAAAATTGGGTGGATTAGATTCAATGTGAAAAAAATGACACATCTTAAAAGTTTGAGGGGCTAGTTGTATAAAAATTAAAACTAATGGGTGGATAAGACAAATTAAGAAGGATAATATAGTAATCTGATCGAGTACCCCACCCTATTGCGACACTTGTGACAATACCGTTTGTTGGGTTTTTTTTCTACCAACTTTATTTTTGGGCCATAACTTTTTTTTCTTTGTAAAAAAATTTCTGAAAAAACCAAAGTTCTTAAAATTTAATTCTTTACAAAACAAGCACCATCATGAAAATTTGAAAAAAATATTTTATATTTTTTATTTTTATAAAAAATCAAAAATTAAAAACAATTTCCAAAACTAATGAAAATTTAAGGGATTATTGTATTAGTAAGTTTGCAAAAAGAATTTTTTGAAAAAAGGTGTTTTAAGTGTTCATTTTTATAATTTTAAGTAAAAAAAACCCATCAAAATAGCAATATATATATATATATATATATATATATATATATATATATATATATATATATATATATATATATATATATATATATATATATATATATATATATATATAAAATCCAAATATATTAAGAACCAAAATATGTTTTATGATTCAAACTGTTAAAAACTAATTCTTTTATGAATCAAAATTATCAAAATAGCAAAAAATATACATGAACCAAAAATATTAAAACCAAAATATGTTTTATGATTCAAAACTTATGATCAAATATTCAAAATTCGTTATGATCCAAGATCCAAAACTCGTTATGATCCAAAACGAATTAAAGAAACATACAACGACAAAATGATTCAAAACTTATGATCGAAGATTCAAAATTCGTTATATATATATATATATATATATATATATATATATATATATATATATATATATATATATATATATATATATATATATATATATATATATATACACACACACACACACACACACTCAGCGGTGGTCCTGGCGGGTAAGACTCATGCCTCGTGTATGCGAGGTTGTGGGTTCGAATCATGCCAAGTGCAAGTGGTGGCTAAAGATATTAATGCCCCACTTGTAGCCTCTGTGCTAGCCGGTGTTGTGTGTACCCGGGGCTGGGTTTACCCAGTCAGTTGCCTGCAGGGCGTCCTTACGGGGTGGGCGTGTGCTATGCACCAAGGTTTTCCGGTTGTGCGTGTGAGTCTAGTCTCTGTACAGTCTCCTCGGCGAAGGGTTGAAGACGAAGAACCGTAATTAGCCTGATGTACCTAGTGTAGCTGTAGAATATTACGACTCATGTAATCAGATTCATCATTAACTTGCAATATATATATATATATATATATATATATATATATATATATATATATATATATATACATATATATATATATATATATATATATATATATATATATATATACACACATACCGAAATAAGATCTACGACTGACATCTTCTGGAGAATGATATGATTGACCTAAACGATTTAAAGAAGAATTGCGGCCTAGTCAACAAGATTAGCTTGTGCCTCTTCCTTGGCCAGGCCAGTTTCATTCCAGTCTTTTCTCAATTGAGAACTCCCCGAAAATGCCCCGCCCCTAGGTTCATTTGTCGTTGGGTAGCTTCTTTATTTTAGAGCTCGGGGAGTGTTTTCCTAGTGTTCTTCACCGGCGCTCGCCGGATGTATCTGGACCCTTTCCATGCCTCTAAGGCATATATATATATATATATATATATATATATATATATATATATATATATATATATATATATATATATATATATATATATACATATACATATAAATATATATATATATATATATATATATATATATAGATATATACATATAAATATATATATATATATATATATATATATATATATATATATATATATATTTCGGTATATATATATATATATATATATATATATATATATATATATATATATATGTATATATATATATATATACATATACATACATATATATATATATATATATATATATATATATATATATATATATATATATATATATATATATATATATATATTTATATATATATATATATATATATATATATATATATACATATATATATATATATATATATATATATATATATATATATATATATATATATATATATATATATATATATATATATATATATATATATATACTTATTTCCAACGAGCCCACTTATGATTCTACCCAACAACCGGTACTCCAATCTTGTGCGGAAGTTACGTATGGAGACGTGATTAAGGAAAAAACGACAACATGCCAAAACAACGGTAGCATTCTAAAAAATTTAGAAAAAGAATTTGTTCTCTCTCAATTAAATATTGAGGAACAAAATAGAGTGCCTGCTATAGAAGAAGAATCATGCGAATCCATGGAAGATAGAGAGCTAAAGGAGAATGACGTTAACCCAAATCTACAAGGGGTTTCTGATAGATTAAAAAAATTACTTGACAAAAACACGCCAATAAAAGCGAAACTAGAAGGTGGTGATCTAGTGGAAAAATCGGACAACACATTAGTTAAGAAAAATGAGACATCCGTTGATGAAAGTTTGGGAAACTATTTTCAAAGGACAACAAGGAGTCAATCAAGGCGGAAGAATGATCATAAAGGAGTGTTCGAAAACACGGGTTATGCGTCGTCTAAGGAAATTTCAGAAAATTCGTTCATTACCCTTGGGATTTTGCAACAAATGGAGGAAATGGGAAATTTTTGTGGTTTCTCGAGGAGAAGCGGAAAGGACAATGGTTAATTTTCCTATGTTTTGTAGTTGGAGTTGTTAGCGTCTTTTGGTTGGAGTTGTGTACGTCTTTTGTTGGTGGTTCGGTAGGTTGGTCTGTAGGTGGCTTTGTTTGGTGTCTTAGCACGGTGTTTCTTTGTAGTCGTTTGTTCTGAGGCGCCCTAGCTACTTGCTGGGTTTTGCCTTTTGTTTTTTTATAAAAGTTGCCTTTCAAAAAAAAAAATATATATATATATATATCTATATATATACATATACATACATACATATATATATATATATATATATATATATATATATATATATATATATACATATATATATATATATATATATATATATATATATATATATATATACATATATATACATATATATATATATATATACATATATATATATATATATATATATATATATATATATATATATATATATATATATATATATATAGATATATATATATATATCATTTGGCGCCTTTTTGCTAATAGACTCGCGACAAAAGAAAATTTAGCCAAAAAGGGATTTAGATTAGAATCTAAGACCTGTGATGTTTGTAAAGAAAAAGAGGAGTCTTTATCCCACGCCTTTGTAGAGTGCAGCAGAAGCAAAAGTATATGGGAGTTGGTGAGCAATTGGTGGAGCATTCAAATCAGGAATATTCCTGCTGAAGTCTCAAACGAATCGGAGAATTACAAGATGCAGGTTTGGTTTGAAGAAATCATAAAAAGCCTAAACAGCAACTTGGAGAAAAAGATTTTGTCTATTGTCGTTTATGCCACTCTCAGTAACATTTGGCTCGAAAGGAATGAAGTAACGTTCCAGAATAGAATGAGAATAGGAGAGACTGTTTTCACCAGAATTCAAGAAGAGTAGATCGTCAAAAACTAGAAATTGATAGGAGTATATGGTTGTTATCGCCTAAGTTGGCTTTTAAACTGATGTAATATTGTTAGGTGGGCTCCAGTGTCTTGCTAGGGTCCTGACCGTTTTAATTCCAAGTTGCTTTTCAATATATATATATATATATATATATATATATATATATATATATATATATATATATATATATATATATATATATATATATATATATATATATATATATATGTATATATATATATGTGTGTGTATATATATATATATATATATATATATATATATATATATATATATATATATATATATATATATATATATATATATATAGTGAGGATCAACATAGAACCTCTTTTTATACATAGAACCATAGAACCATTCTTTAAACCCTACGATCATTATACAAGTGGATTAGATTAAAAAGATGTACCAATAAAATTCTAAGCATTATACATGGAATCAGATACTCACAAGGGCATAATAGGGTTTCTACATCTACCATTCCGAACATCCTCAATGTCTTGATAACATCACCACCTAATCTCACGGCTTCAACCTAGATCACTAAAAACTTGCTGCAGATTAGCCTTCTCTCTAGATTCGGCAACCTCTATTACCCCTACCACCATATTCTATCGACTCCACAGCTCGCTAGTTCATTAGATATGTACAACCCTCTCCTATGACAACCTGGATCTATATCAATACATAAGTTTATGTATGTAGGAAAGTTTAATACATATTACATTATCAAAGACGCTCCTCCTTTATTGGGTTGTAACTCAAAGGATTTAGATTACTGCCACGCGCAGAGGTCGTCGCGCGGTCAAAAATAAGAGAAAACCTAACACACACTAGTATAGCGGTAGTCAGGGTCGATCCACAGGAGCTTCGTGGTTAGACTAGATGAGAGATTACCAACTAGTAGTGTCACAGCTACAGTCGGAGGATCTAGTTTCTACCTTCCTAATCACTAGCAAACAAAGGCAATGATCAAACACACTCAAGCCAAGCTAAGCTAAGCTCAAATGACCTAGTCACTTTCTGAAATCAGAAGTACATCTCTGAATCAGAAGCAATCAAAGGCATCCAAACTAGCAAAACCAAGCAAAGCATAAACTAGCCACTAACTAAAGTTCTACTGAACAGTTACTAGCCAAGGTTTAATGCCTACAACTAACCTAATTAGTTACTGATTTCAGCAAAGGAAAACAGTCCCAATAAGATCAAACAATATCCAAACAAAGATCAAACATCCAAAACCAAACACAAGCATAAAAACACCGAAAAGCTAAGATTAAATGTAACCAAATGCTTCTCATTCACCAAATCCGAATCCAAACATAAAAACAGTAACCAAATGATCCAAAAACAGAAGCCAAAGCTTAATATCAATGGTTGTCACACCCAAAGATACAAAACCAAGCTTAAATCCAACTATTTAATTACAAATAAAATCTAAAACTAACCAATACCAATTGAGAGTCTTCTGGAATGAAATCTTGGAGTCAAAGAGCTTCAAGGTCGATTTTACACCAGGTCTTTCCTCCCGTTTTCGGCTGGAAATGCATCTATTTATAGTTGCAATTTTCCCGCAGCCGCGCCGCGCAGATGAAGAATCCGCGGCGCGCGTACTAATCTTTTCCCGTTTCTTCGGTATTTGAATGTGTTCCACCGCCTTAAGCCCACGTCGCGCAGATGATGTATCCGCGGCGCGCGTACGAGTTTCCTTGATTTTTCATTCTTTCCAAACTTCTTCCTTTTGCATGCTTTTAGTCCCTGTTTCCATTCTTTTTCTCCAAACAAGTCCTGGCATGAAAAGTGAGAATACCCAGACATATTTGATATAATTTTATCAAGAACAGGGCTCAACAACGCCTAAAATACTTGATATCACTAGGCGTTGTCAAACACCCCACACTTGTGCCTTGCTTGTCCCCAAGCAAGAGAGTTTTTAACAAATTATAATAAGGAATCAAACAATTTTTGACAGTGTTCAGTTTCAAAGTTTATTGTTCTTCGAGTAAGAGTGGAATAGTTCGAGAAAACATAATTGAATTGTTCTTTGGAATTCATGGCTTTCTAGAGAACCCTTGATTACAAACTTTCTGTCCACAATGAAGTGTACTTACTCATTCAGATTCTAAAGGCCATTAAGGAATTGTCCATGACTTTCGATGTTGTCCGTGTAACGAGCTTTCAGAAATACCATCCCAGTCCAGACGGTCTTAGGTGGTAAGGTGCATAAGGCCCACCCATTTTAGACCTACCGGCTCGAACAACAAAGGCCACAGATTGACTTTTCCTTCCTAAATTCCAATTCTAAAACATCTCAATCTTCTAAACCCATAAAACTCAACTTATTTGACTAACTAATAGCATGATCACAAATAAACAGTATATTTTGAAAAATACTAGTGCTATCACAATCACAAATCATTCATTTCAAAATTGCAATTTATTAAAAAATTTTGAAAAATATTGCCAAAAATTGAAAATTTGATCATTTCTGCAAAAATTTCAAAAATTTTTCTCTTTCGACCGTCCACACCCCACACTTAAAACCGTACAACGTCCCCGTTGTACAAAATTATTTCAAAACAAGGGAGAAAGAGTTACCTTTTTTTGGACGATAGACTGCTTGGTACTCAATATCACAGGTATAATTGCGAACAAACGGATCCTTGATTTCGTATTCCGGAGTTGTAGCGCTACAGTGAACACGCCGGTGGTTGAGACAAGTGGAAGGGGGCACGGTGACTAAGGAGGCTCGGTCGTATTCCGGCGTCTCCTGCCTGGCTGGGCATACGCGGGCTGAGGTGCCTAAGGAGGCTCGGTCGGTGCCTGGATGAACTGCCCCGGGCGCTGCTGCTCAATGAGCCGCATCCTCTCCAAGGTGCGTGCTGTAGTGCGGGATGGAGGCAGAGCAGTCAAGGAGGCAACCACGGGGGCAGTGAGAATCCTATATGAGCGGGCCAGGCGGGTGATGAAATACCCCCTGGCTAGTGGGCTGCTGGCGGAGGTGCCAGTCGAGTGGGTGGAGAGAGCAACCGCGAGGGCGAAGGGGAGATGGAGGAATCGAGACGGGTCGAGGAGAGCCCAAAAGAATATCATGTCCTCTCTAGACACCTTCTCGCCCCCCTCCCGCTACATGATGGAGGTGGAGACGATACGGTGCATGAGGCGGTGA
Organism: Cichorium intybus; assembly: GCA_023525715.1. Taxonomy (NCBI): domain Eukaryota; kingdom Viridiplantae; phylum Streptophyta; class Magnoliopsida; order Asterales; family Asteraceae; genus Cichorium; species Cichorium intybus. The sequence continues at coordinate 38,824,651 of CM042009.1, forward strand.
AGTGGATCGCGGAGGTGGCTCTCCCTCGAGGTCCCTGCCTCATACATAAAGTTGGACAGTGGTGTCCAAATCTCCATTTTGGGAGCCCGATCCGGCTGCCCCTGAATGCACGCCCCAAAAAACTGAGTGAAGTGGCGGTGCTGAAGATCCGCCGGAGTGTAGATGCCGGTGCGCCTCCCGAACTCCCGGAGGTTGCACTCCCTCTGTGCACCTCCCAGTCGAAAGCAGATGATCCTGGATCGTGGGTCCGACGCCCGAGGAGAGAAATGGATCGTGGAGAGAAACTTCAACAGAAGCTCGGTGTAAACCACGTCCTCGTCCGTGGCCATGATCCTATCCCAGCCGCGGCAGGTGAATGATGCCTCCTCATGGGTCCAGGTGCGATGTAAGAATGGCTCGATCGCACCCCAAAGCCCAGCATCCCTCAGTATGTCTCTGTCAATGACCGTCGCCTCGAGAACTCGGCGACTGGTCAACGCGTCCCTCCGTGAGATGTACTCTGCGGAACTAGCCAGTCCCTCGGGAAACTGGAGGAAAGCGTGGTCTAGTCTGAACATTATCTGCAAAACAAACACATGGCCACAAAACAGAAAAATTTGCAAAATTAGTCCTTTCTTCCCTACCGCACTGCGGCGCGGCCCAAGAGCAAGGGCGCGGCGCGGCGTGCGGCTGTTTCTAAACCCCGATCCAAACTCTCGATTTAACCTACTAAAACTCAATCTAATCATACCACTGAAGGGTTTCTATGCAATCAATGAACACAAAATAACCTAAGGTTCACATGCAACCCTAATATTGATCTATGTTTTCTTCTATGAAGATTAGAACTAAGAACCTAAAGGATACAATTCAATTCTAAAGAATAATTAAGAAAAACCAACCTTTGATCTTATGATCCTTTTAAGCAGCAGCAAAAGTATCCTGCCTCAGATGAAAGTCACACCCAGGGGATGGAAGAATCAGTCCAACAGAGTGAATCCAGAGAGAAGATGGCATGAATATGAGGTGCCAGGGGGTTCCTTTTATAGCCTCCTAGGGTTACACCTGAAACCCTAAGGAGCCTCCAACTGGACAAGGCTTTTGACCACTTGGACCAGGCTTACCAAACCCTAATTAGCGTTTCGCCAAACCCTTGGAGGAGCCTCCAAGTTGGCGCCACTTTTGGTCCCTGGTTTTCCTGGCCAATTATTCAACTATTGAATAAATGCCAAACCAGTCCCTGCACCTTTTAATTAATTAATTTAATCTCCAAATTAAATCTAATTAATTCTAGATTAAATCTCAATTAATTAATATAGCTTCTAATTAATATATTAGCACTTAAATATATTAATAAACCATATATATATTTTCTATTGATTTATTATACAATTAATAAATCAACTATTCTATCTATTGAACTATCTTTCCTCCACCCATGAGGGCAACCCAAATGGACTTTGCTTTTAATCATAAGATAAAAGTATAATTACAAGTCATGGCTTAGACACCTAATCCAACAGTCTCCCACTTGGATAAGTCTATGACTTTAATTATCTGAACTCTGACCCAGTCAGTTCTGTCCAAAGATAAGTGATCTGATGATCCTCCGTCCAACAGGATATTTTCAGACTCAAGACATGGACTAACATCAATCTTGGTCTGACACTCTGTTCCTCGATTTCTGATTTGCATATGACTTTAGAGACTACTAATTGAACACATCAATCAAGTCCCGGTTGGCCAACACTTTCAGTCAACTTCTAAATCATCGAGAGGCCTACAGATATCTGTTTCCCATCGGGTCATGGGACGGATAAGTTTCGACTCATATGTCCATAACTTTTGCGGGTCCAAATACATACAACAATGCGTTTTATAGCACCGAGTTACTGGCGCGGTTTCGTATTGTCAATAAGTACTTGTATCCCAAATAACAGATCATATCTCTCCACTTAAAGATCACCGGATATTATCGTCTTAACATTGCTCGTGATATAATCCATGAAGCAATCTGTTAAGCGCGGGTTTATCCATTACTCAAATCTCTATTTCTAAGTACTCATGAACGTTGCAGCAGTCTTACTGCAATGTCTAACTCTTTAGACAGTCTGCAACCATTTCATGACAGTCTTAATTCATACTTACTTCCTAACAGTATGATCGACTGTGGAGTTTTAAATAATCCAATTATTAAGGAAGTTAAACATGCAAATATAGAAACACAGAAATAAACAATTGACAAAGGCAGTAACAATACTCATTTATAAATCTCTATTATAAAATCACCGAGTCAATTACATTTATACTGTTACAAGTTTCTAATCTATCTAACTACTAAAACTAACATCATCCTTCAATCCAATGCTCCAAGCATGTTGATTGTGCTTAATCCTATTCAGAGCCTTAGTCAAAGGATCTGCAGGATTGTCCTCGGATGATACTCGCTTAACCAGTAAGTGCCCTTCTTCTATCTGATGTCGAATGTAGTGGTACTTTCTTTCGATATGCCTGGACTTTCCATGGTCTCGCGGTTCCTTTGCCAAGGCGACCGCTCCTTCATTATCACAGAAAAGTTCCACCGGCTCCTGAATGTTCGGGACAACTCCAAGATCCCCGATGAAATTCTTTAGCCAAGCCGCCTCCTTAGACGCTTCACTTGCTGCGATGTACTCTGATTCGCACGTTGAATCAGCCACCGTTTCCTGCTTGGAACTTTTCCAAGTGACCGCTCCACCGTTCAAAAGAAATACCCAGCCCGACTGGGACCGTCCACTGTCCCTATCTGTCTGGAAACTGGCATCTGTATATCCACTCACTTTTAACTCATCACTGCCACCAAGGACTAATACAATATTCTTTGTCCTTCGCAGATACTTGAGTATGTTCTTGACTGCAATCCAATGTGCTTTTCCAGGATTACCCTGGTACCGACTAACCAAGCTTTGTGCATAGGATACGTCGGGACGAGTACATGTCATAGCATACATGATCGACCCTACAGCCGAAGCATAAGGTACTCGACTCATTTCAGCTATTTCCTGATCGGTACTCGGACTTTGAGTCTTACTCAATTTAACACCACTTAGGATTGGTAACTCTCCCTTTTTGGAACTTTCCATGTTAAACCTCTTTAACACCTTTTCCAAATATGTACACTGGCTTAGGCCTATCAATTTTCTCTTTCTATCTCTAAGTATTCTTATCCCGAGAATATAAGCAGCTTCCCCTAGGTCTTTCATGGCGAAACACTTCCTGAGCCAAGCCTTAACATTCTGCAAGGTCAGAATGTCGTTTCCCATGAGCAGTATGTCATCAACATACAGCACAAGGAAAGTGACTATACTCCCACTAGCCTTGACATATACACAGGACTCATCTTCACTCATAGAGAAGCCAAACTCTTTGACTTTCTCATGGAAGAAAAGATTCCAACTGCGAGATGCTTGCTTCAACCCGTAGATTGATCTTTCAAGCTTACATACTTTATCAGGGTGCTTAGTGTCTACAAAACCCTCTGGCTGACTCATGTAAACATCTTCAGTCAGTTTCCCATTTAGGAAAGCGGTTTTGACATCCATCTGCCAGATTTCATAATCATGAAATGCAGCTATGGCAAGCATTATCCTGATTGAATTAATCTTGGCTACTGGTGAGAAGGTTTCATCATAGTCAACCCCCGGGGTTTGAGTGAATCCCTTCGCAACCAGCCGAGCTTTATAAGTATGCACTTTTCCATCCATGTCAGTCTTCTTTTTGAAGATCCACTTGCATCCGACTGTCTTTCGACCCGGTACATTGTCAACCAAGTTCCAAACTTGATTGTCATACATGGACTTTATCTCGCTGTCCATTGCCTCTTTCCATTTTGCAGACTCGGGGCCTGCCACTGCTTCACGGTAGCTAGCTGGCTCATCCAAATTAGTCAATGTACGATCACTGACTAACGTGTCTCCGTCCGAAGTAATATGGAAGCCATAGAACTCGGGCGGTATGCTAACTCTACCTGAACGCCTTAGGGGCAACGAAATGTCAGTGGATCCAACAGGAACTTCTTCCTCATGTTGGTTGCTAGTTTCTTCTAAGGCTGTTTCATCGGGCGTCTCCTGAATTTCTTCGAGATCGATCGTACTCCTACTGTCCTCTTTGGATATGAGTTCTCTCTCTCGAAAGAACCCCCGTCTTGCTACAAAGACCACGTCCTCGATTGGTCTGTAGAACAAGTATCCAAAAGACTGTTTCGGGTATCCGATGAAATAACACCTCTCACTTCTTTCTGCGAGCTTATCTGAAGTATCTCGTCTCACGAATGCTTCACAGCCCCAGACTTTGATGTGTGCCAACGAGGGAACTTTCCATGTCCACATCTCGTGCGGTGTTTTCGCAACCTTCTTGGTTGGGACAAGATTTAGGACATGGGCGGCAGTCTCTAAGGCATACCCCCAGAAATGGATTGGAAGTGAGGCTCGACTCATCATGGAACGAACCATGTCCAACAAGGTTCGGTTGCGTCTCTCTGCAACACCATTCAGCTGAGGTGTTCTTGGAGGCGACAACTATGAAACAATTCCACATTCCTTGAGGTAATCGAGAAACTCGATACTAAGATACTCACCGCCTCTGTCGGATCTAAGCATCTTTATCTTTCTGCCCAATTGATTTTCCGCTTCATTCTTAAACTCTTTGAACTTTTCAAAGGTATCCGACTTATTCTTGATTAAGTAGACATATCCATATCTACTAAAATCGTCGGTAAAGGTCACATAGAACCGCGTGCCATCTCTAGTGGTTGTTCTGAAGGGACCACACACATCAGTGTGTATGATATCCAACAGACCTTCACCTCTTTCAAAGGAACCTTTGAATGGTGATTTTGTCATCTTGCCAAGTAAGCAAGATTCGCATACATCATCTGACCCGAGGTCGAATGATTCCAACACTCCATCCTTTTGGAGTTGGGCGATGCGTTTCTTGTTTATATGGCCAAGGCGACAATGCCACAGACATGCCTTTTCTATACCGCTTGAAGCATCAATAGTGAACACATTTTTGCCATAATTATCAACACACATAATAGATTCATAAACACCATCACAAGGCATAACATTAAAAATAAAAACATCATTTTCGAAAACGGAAATTGAACCATTCAATTTATTAAACTCATAATAAAAGCCTTGTCTAAATAGTGCATGAAAGGAAATTATGTTCTTTGCCATATCTGGCGCATAGCAACAATTATGTAAATCTAATCTAACTCCATTGCTCAGCATCAGTCTATAAACACCAATCTTGGTAACAGGTGACGTTCGCCTATTGCCCATGACCAGGTTCAGTCTGCCATGCTCCAGTTCCCTACTTTCCTCTAGGCCCTGCAAATCAGAACAGATGTGAAAACCACATCCTGTATCAAGGACCCATTAACGGGAAAAAGATGAGTTATTAGATATAGAATATGTACCTGCCTGTGACGGTTTCACTTTACCGTCCTTGACATCCTGCAAATACATGGGGCAGCTCCTCTTCCAATGACCCTTTTGCTTGCAGTAAAAGCAGTTAGCCTCTTTGGGGTTCCGAACATGTGGAATTCCGGAAGACTTACCTTTCGGGGCACCGCTAGATGACCCGACATGAGTCTTTTCCCTCTAGTTCTGCTTAGGAGGGCCTTTCCGTTTCTTTCCCTTTCCGGATCCAATAGCCAGGACAGGCGGGTTGACAGGGAGCACAGCTTTTCCCTTCATTCCGTCCTCAGCCGTACGCAGCATGCGGTGTAACTCAGCTAGGTTTGCCTGGTTGTTGTTCAAATGATACGCCAGTGTGAACTGGTCATAAGAACTGGGTAAGGAGTTCAGCACTATGTCAACTGCTAAATCCTCATGGACCGGCATTTCCAGCTTTCTAAGCCTTTCCACGTAACCATGCATCCTCTGCACATGTACACAGATGGACTCGCCCTCTTTGGGCTTGCTGTTAGTGAAGGCTTTTACAACCTCACGCCTCTCGATGCGCTCTTGCTTGCGGAACCTTTCCGCGAGCTCCTTGTGCATCTCGTAAGGCCAATAGTCCTCATAGATACGCTGCAGTTCAGGGTTCATAGTAGCGATCATGATGCAGGCCACTTTGGTTGCATCATCAGAGTGTTTAGTGTATGCAGCGATTTCCTCGGGAGTAGCGGTTTCAGTGTCCACATCAACAAGCTCGGTTTCTAGAACATACTCTTTATGTTCAAACCTTAGAGCCATTTTGATGTTGCGGATCCAGTCATTGTAATTGGTGCCGTCCAACGTCACCTTTGAGCATAATGACAGAATCGAGGTGACATTACCGGGATTTGAGTGGGGAACGGATTGGTCAGAAGACATCTGAACAAGAAGAAGGTAGTTTTAATTAGATAGAGTAATAATAATAATCCTCATATTCACCCAAGAATAAATACGAGGCTAGGATCCTACAATAACAATCTACAATACCGAAAAGGGATGCCGTAATCAGTATTGCAAATTTTACAAGGTAGGCGAATGACGATTCAGCCAATTCCACCGCGGAAACATAATCATATTATAATGGAATTCCTAGTTTCTTTGAGATTTACCGAACTGTTCGATAGCATGTTTTAATCTCGGGAATGCCCCACTGTTTGTGACTGGGATACCGAGGATCACAAACCGGGTGTGAATAACCATGCAAATTGCTTGGTACTCTTGAAGTCAATTGTCATCTCTAATTAACGTGCCGGTAAACCACACACGCTCCGTTAATAATGACAAAATCAAGAAACCCATTGCGACTCTTTGTGGACCCCAGTTGGCGTGCCGGTAAACCACACACGCTCCACCAACGTTCCACAAAGTGCAATGTGCAATTTCATGGATTAGCACCAATTCACATTTTTAACCTAAAGTAACTAGATTGGAATTTGTTTTAGGGTTCTAGTACTTTCAATTATAGCATTATACTTTTAAGAGGCTTAGCGGTTCTATCATACCCGTTCAGCTAACGACACTCGACTGACCAGGAGAGCGGTGGGTAAGAGTAGATACCCATTAGACTAACATTTTATAGTCAGTCGCCTTATACCCTCTTTATAGGACAGTTTTGTGAATGAGGCTTACTAGCGGTAGACTAACCAATTTTCTTACATGTATTAAGTTAACTTTTAATCATAAATACATATAAGATATATTTTAATCTCATTAAAATATTTTAGAATTAATTTAATCTTAATTTTCGCAAATTATTACTAATTTTTGAAAATTTTAATTAATTCTTTAATCCGATTTAATTGGTCTTTTAATTAATCAATTAATTAAACTAATTAAATCTAGGTTACAGATTACCAAATTAATCAAATTAATTAATCTGTATTATCCCTTTGATTTTCGAAATTTACATGCCAAATAAAAGGGTTCAAGTTATTTTAATTTATTTGGTTACCAAAAATAACAACACACAAATAAGGCAAGCAAATCAAGCAATCAAGGAAAGGATCAAGGAGGGTGGCGGCTAGGGTTAGGAAACCCTAGCATTGAGATCGATTTTGGCCTCCTCCCAAGGGTTAATTTTCGCCAATAACCCTTAGGCACAAAACAATTCAAGCAGTTCATAATCAAACACAAGAAAACAAGCTAGCTCTGATACCACTGAAGGGTTTCTATGCAATCAATGAACACAAAATAACCTAAGGTTCACATGCAACCCTAATATTGATCTATGTTTTCTTCTATGAAGATTAGAACTAAGAACCTAAAGGATACAATTCAATTCTAAAGAAGAATTAAGAAAAAACAACCTTTGATCTTATGATCCTTTTAAGCAGCAGCAAAAGTATCCTGCCTCAGATGAAAGTCACACCCAGGGGATGGAAGAATCAGTCCAGCAGAGTGAATCCAGAGAGAAGACGGCATGAATATGAGGTGCCAGGGGGTTCCTTTTATAGCCTCCTAGGGTTACACCTGAAACCCTAAGGAGCCTCCAACTGGACAAGGCTTTTGACCACTTGGACCAGGCTTACCAAACCCTAATTAGGGTTTCACCAAACCCTTGGAGGAGCCTCCAAGTTGGCGCCACTTTTGGTCCCTGGTTTTCCTGGCCAGTTATTCAACTATTGAATAAATGCCAAACCAGTCCCTGCACCTTTTAATTAATTAATTTAATCTCCAAATTAAATCTAATTAATTCTAGATTAAATCTCAATTAATTAATATAGTTTCTAATTAATATATTAGCACTTAAATATATTAATAAACCATATATATATTTTCTATTGATTTATTATACAATTAATAAATCAACTATTCTTTCTACTGAACTATCTTTCCTCCACCCATGAGGGCAACCCAAATGGACTTTGCTTTTAATCATAAGATAAAAGTATAATTACAAGTCATGGCTTAGACACCTAATCCAACAACCACAAGGTAGCCTAAGTGTCGACTAACTCATCTAGGGTCTCCATTTGGCAAAACAAACACCCTATGAGTTAGCATTAGCGATTCTAAGTTTTGAACCATTTTGGGCAAATCACTAAATTTAACTACCTAATCACTAGTTTTAATGAGTAATAGATAGTTATAATAGCGTACCTTGGCAGTGGAAACAAAATGAGCAAGAAAAATTGCAAGAGAAATTCGTTGATCAGAGCTCCGAGTCGTGTGTGGTTTGTGTGAGTTGCGACTTACCTTATAAAGGAGAAAACCGACTGATCGTTCCCCGCGTCGCGGATTTACGCCTTGCGCGTCGCGCGTGTCACCAAATCAACCCCTGCGCATCGGGTTGGTTTACGATCCCGCGTCGCGTAATTCAAGAACCCGCGGTGCGGTCTTCAAAAATTTCAAAATTTCTCACATGACCGCACACTTATTTTAAACCACTAGTACCTGCAAAGATTGATGTATTTTCCTAATTAATTCAAAGAAATATATCCTAACTTATGACACGATGGGTTGCCTCCCAACAAGTGCTAAGTTTAACGTCTTCAGCCAGACGTAGAACTCCTTTTACAGCTACGGTGGATCGTATGCCTTTTGTTTCTGCTGCATTTCTACTCCCACCGTCCTTTCGCTGACCCACTGCCCCTCAAACTTCCCTGGGTCGAATGGCTTGTCGGTTCTCCTGCTGCTGCCCGGTTGTTGCTTTCTAGTTAACTCCTGTGAATGCTCGGAGGTAGCTTTGAACCTCCAAGCTCGATCCTTCTTTCTATATCTCTTCAAATTCAAAGGCTTGACATGAAGCGCGCCTAGTGCCGCTTCCAGTAGTTGTGTTGTACCTCGCTTGTTGCTTACATATTGTGTGTCATCTTCAGTTTGCAATTTTGGCTTGTAGTACCAATAAAAATTTTCCAATCGAATGGGATCGGAAGGCAACATATTATAATGCTTCCATATGTCCTCGTCGATGGTATTGATCACATCTAATTTTCCATTCATGAATGGATCATGAGTGGTGATAAAATCATGTTTTTTATTATTTTCAAAAATTAACTCGTCAGCATCAACTTCTTGATCATCGTCCGACAAGTGGATCGGAACCAAGAGTGAACGACTTGTTTGATCTGATGGTGGTACAAAGTCACCCATCATCGGATCCTTACTTTCAAGTTTCTCAAAATTTTCAAAAATCATAGGTTCAGGGGTAGTATTGTCATCTACACCCCCTTCCCCAATAGTATCAAAAATTTTAACAATTTCGGGAGTTGTTGGGCTGGGGTCTGCACTGTCACTTACAGCCCCCTCCACAACATCCACATCAACCAAATTGTCTGGTGATGGTATGGATTCACTCATCACCAGATCAACATTACTAATACTTTCAAAAACATCAAAAACATCAAAAGCTATTGAGTCAAAGGTAGCATTGTCACCTACAACCTCTTCCTCAACAACTGTTTCGACCACCTCAATGGTCTCTTGATTTTCCCACGGTGTATGCCCTTCCATCACATATTCAGGTGATGCAAGTTCACACACATTATCATTGGTATAAAAATCACTCACCTCCGGTTCTGGCGTAAGTGGTGAACATGTCCAATTTTCCTCTAACCTATCTAAAGAAGCTTGCACTTTTTCAAGAGCTTCAGCCTGGTCCTTCTGCTTGTGGTAGTTGTTATACATGAGTACCCAAAGTTGGGCCCAAGTTGCAGAATTCTCAGGCTGAGATGACTCCTCGGTCCGCCATCCATTGTCATCGGGTGATCCATTGTAGCAATCATCCTCGTAATAGGTGTCGGCCGGATTTTCATAATACTCATACTGATCCGGGTACATGTAATCACTCATTATAAGGATGTACACATACCAAAAATCAGCAAAATAAAATCAAACATCAAAAATCAGAAACTAAGTCCTACAAATCACCTAATCTAAGCGCACAGCTTCCCGGCAACGGCGCCAAAATTTGACACGCGCAGAGGTCGTCGTGCGGTCAAAAATAAGAGAAAACCTAACACACACTAGTATATCGGTAGTCAGGGTCGATCAACAGGAGCTTCGTGGTTAGACTAGATGAGAGATTACCAACTAGTAGTGTCACAGCTACAGTCGGAGGATCTAGTTTCTACCTTCCTAATCACTAGCAAACAAAGGCAATGATCAAACACACTCAAGCCAAGCTAAGCTAAGCTCAAATGACCTAGTCACTTTCTGAAATCAGAAGTACATCTCTGAATCAGAAGCAATCAAAGGCATCCAAACTAGCAAAACCAAGCAAAGCATAAACTAGCCACTAACTAAAGTTCTACTGAACAGTTACTAGCCAAGGTTTAATGCCTACAACTAACCTAATTAGTTACTGATTTCAGCAAAGGAAAACAATCCCAATAAGATCAAACAATATCCAAACAAAGATCAAACATCCAAAACCAAACACAAGCATAAAAACACCGAAAAGCTAAGATTAAATGTAACAAAATGCTTCTCATTCACCAAATCCGAATCCAAACATAAAAACAGTAACCAAATGATCCAAAAACAGAAGCCAAAGCTTAATATCAATGGTTGTCACACCCAAAGATACAAAACCAAGCTTAAATCCAACTATTTAATTACAAATAAAATCTAAAACTAACCAATACCAATTGAGAGTCTTCTGGAATGAAATCTTGGAGTCAAAGAGCTTCAAGGTCGATTTTACACCCGGTCTTTCCTCCCGTTTTCGGCTGGAAATGCATCTATTTATAGTTGCAATTTTCCCGCAGCCGCGCCGCGCAGATGAAGAATCTGCGGCGCGCGTACTAATCTTTTCCCGTTTCTTCGGTATTTGAATGTGTTCCACCGCCTTAAGCCCGCGTCGCGCAGATGATGTATCCGCGGCGCGCGTACGAGTTTCCTTGATTTTTCATTCTTTCCAAACTTCTTCCTTTTGCATGCTTTTAGTCCCTGTTTCCATTCTTTTTCTCCAAACAAGTCCTGGTACGAAAAGTGAGAATACCCAGATATATTTGATATAATTTTATCAAGAACAGGGCTCAACAACGCCTAAAATACTTGATATCACTAGGCGTTGTGAATTACGCAATTGTTTCACCATCATCAACTCGATGTGAAAGAAACAAACGAAACATGCAGGAGTGTAAAAGGAATCATGTTTATATCTGAACATACGTTCATCTATGAACACATGTTCAGCTAGGAACATATATGTCCAACATTGATGATGTTGTAGCTTTCCAAGTGATCTTTGCCCTTGATATTACACTAATGTTCGAGGATAAACATTCATGAACATTGTAAAACTAGACCCTTAATTTAGAGGTTTGAGATTTGATTAGCAAATGTATGTTCATCCATGAATACATGTTCGTAAATGAACATATGTTCAATAATGAACATTTGTTTATTAACGAACATATGTTCATAAATGAACATGTGTTCATCCATTAAGATTATTCCTTTTTGTTCCTGTTCTTAACATCGACCTACTACTTTTCCCCAATCCTTATAATGCCACTGTTAACCGGTATAATCCTTCTATGATATGTTCATGAATGAACATATGTTACCAATACGCTAAAAACATAATAACCAAATCAAATTAGGATGTTTTATTTTTAAGAAGCATCAAAATAGTTTTGTTTGTTGATCGAATTTGTGGAAATCGATTTGAAATCCCTTGGCTTGATCTCCGTTTTGGTCGTAATTTGTGGATACCGTTTTGGTCACATGCGCTCCTTTTTTTTTTTTTTTTTTTTTTTGGAAATCTGACTTAACTAGACCATTGTACCCTTTATCCCTCAATCTAATCCTACGGTCATAAAAGTGGTTCTATTCCTAATTTTGGTTCTATGTTTATCCTATATATATATATATATATATATATATATATATATATATATATATATATATATATATATATATATATATATATATATATATATATATATATATATATATATATATATATATATATATTCTGACAAGTATTGTGTAACCTTGAAACTCAATATGGACCACTCATTTAAAACACATTCTTTTAAGAATGACTTATCTGTTCATTTAGAATATTGTTGTTTTATGCAAAATATTTTCATTCTTTCCAGAATTGTTACAATTTTTGTAGATTGTTATTGTTGTGATGTAAATTTTTCAGTAATTTTGTCATAATTGAAACAATTCATTACATTTGATGTACAAAATTTAGTTCATTCTTTTAAGAATGAAAATTTTTCAGTTATTTCATTTTTACGAGAATGAAATCTGATGGTCAGGATTTGGTTACAACGTAACACAATAATTGTCATTCTTATTATAACTTAGCCCATATATATATATATATATATATATATATATATATATATATATATATATATATATATATATATATATATATATATATATATATATATATATATATATATATATATATATATATATATATAGGGTTGGGTTCTTGTGAGAACTCAAAAAACCATGAGATCTTGAGAACTCCTTCTGATTGGTCAGCTCACATAAAGGTATGATTGTCATTATACACTTTCATTTAATTTTGATTTTTTTTGTATTTTTGGCAACAACAATAACAATTCCTAAAACTAAGCCTATTATATTGGAATTTTCAAATTTAAAAAAATAACAAAAATCTAGCACATGTTCACCTAATTTTCGTTTTTTATATTACCAGATTTTTTCGGAATAAATTTTTTTATTTTTTTAATTCAAAATTTTATAATTTTTAAAAACACGTTTTAATTCATGTGTTTGCAATGTGCATATGTTCACACTCGTATGTGCATATATTCATATTTCCAGAATTTATAAACATATATTTTTACTTCTAAAATGTTAATACAAAGAATAAACAAACAAATTTATTAAAAACGATAATATACAAATGTGTTGAACGATAGATACATAAATAATATTAAAAAAATAAAACAAAATTTCATAATATCTTCATTCTTCTTCCTTGATCGTCAAATTTTTTCAGTTTGATCGTACTTCTTTAATTTGCTCGACAAAATTTGTAAAATCTGCAAAAAACAGTAATAAGAATGAACACAAGCAAATGCACATATGCAAAGATACACATGTACACAAACAGATACGTATATGCATATATGCATACACATATATAAATGAGCAAATGGACAATATGTAAAAACATTCATATACATATACGCACACATACAGACATGCACATGTGCACATATGTATTGATATTTGAAAGAACATATGTATATGCATATATGCATACACATATATAAATGAGGAAATGGACAATACGTAAAATCATTCATATGCATATACACACACATACAGACATGAATATGTGCACATATGTATTGATATTTGAAAGAACATACGTTTATGCACATGCAAAGATACGCATGTACACAAACAGATACGTATATGCATATATGCATACACATATAAATGAGCAAATGAACAATATGTAAAAACATTCATATGCATATATGCACACATACATACATGGACATGTGCACATATGTATTGATATTTGAAAGACATACGTATATGCACATATGCATTTATGCGAACACACTCACCCTGATCACAGTTGCAGTGCACCGGTGAGTTCAAATCGAGGTACCAAGTATGAAACCAACTTATATCAAATAATCAGGATATGCACATATGCATACATAAATACATGAAAATACACACATATGTGTACATATGCACCTACATATATACACATGTAGTAATTCAATAAAAATATACCTACATATATACACATATATGTTGCGACTTTTCATTCCAGAAAAAATACATGTTCAAATAAAATGACATCATTAGTAAAATAAGATAGTAAAAAGTTGTGAGTTTTTAAGTACGATGCTATTATAACCAGATAAACAGAAGTACAATGTTATTATAGCAATAACTATAGCACATATAACACAAAGAAAAATACCACATAGATACCAACATATGAAGAAGGGACGTAGCAGCGGTCTGGTTAGTAGCATCAGATGGATTACACAGGCTCTAATATCTGAATTTACCCGGTTGCTAAGCCTTTTTATTTTCAACGCCATTCATCTGTTGTGGATTTTCTGCGGGTACGAAACAAAGAAGAAGAATAGAGGAAGCAAGAGACAGATAGACCAAGTAGATTTGAGGGTCTGATAAAGAGTATCAGAAACGTGAAATTGAAACACAGCCGGATACATACCTATGTCGATTAAGTTTAATTTCTTCCAAATATGTATGTTTTAAGCTAAATGCTACCAAGAACTATAGAGCGATAATCAACAAAATGCATTGCATTCTGATTCGTTTGTTGCTATGAAGAAACCCAATCGGATTTAGGGATGTCATTTCATCCACCAGGATCGTGAAAAGATTCAAAACGACAAAGTTAGTTTGAAAGCTTAATTTACCGAAAGTGAAACTAAGAGTGCTTACCAGCGCCTGGTTGCAAATTACAGTCGAAAACCAATGAAATCACAAATAAGCTCAACGTTTACATATCTCCAATGGGAAGATTTCACTAGGAATCAGCCATCCCAATGAGCCCCATGATAAACCAAAGCCAGCTACATAAGTGCATATCAATATCAACACTGAAAAACCATATCCCTTGCTCAACCCATAAGTTTCATCTATAAAAACGAATCAAAATTATTGTAAATTTCGACAAAACGTACAGAAACATCCCGATTATGTATTCAAATCAAATAAACATGAAAGGTCCTGATTATCAGTTTACCTAAGATATTGGCCCATTTTCTCTTCTAGATGCTCTGTATTCGAATCAAATAAATATGTCCCAATTATCCGCTTTCACCGTCACCGTCGTGATCATTGCACATTAGATGAATCGGCGAAAACTCAATCTACGAAATTGACAACATAAATGGTACTCAATCGAAAAGATGAGAGTCGTTACCTTTAGATGAAACCCACCGAGGGGCAAGATGAGGAAGATGAAAACCAATCAGTAGGATGGGGAAGATGAAAACCACCGAGGGGCAGATGGGGAGATGACAAGATTTCTGTGGTTGCTTATCTCTCTGATCATGTCGCTTATCCATTCACCTTATCGTCGCTTACTTTTGCGATATCAGTAAGACAGATCTCATTAGCAACTCGTCTTCTCGATTGCTTATTACAAGAAAGCAACACCACATCGCTTGTGCAGTGAATCGCCAGACGATGATGATGGCCTGAGAAGGTCACGACGAAGACAACGAGATGGGGACGATAAGAAGAATGCGAAGGTTTGTCGGATGGGAACGCCGGCAAGATATTGGAATTTTCGAATTGGTATGAGCGACAGGCGATAACCTGATCTCAAATTCTTAACTTAAAATTAGAGAAAAATGAATTATTTCCTTGTTTAATGCCATTTAATTTTAGCTGATTTTTAGGATGGTTATTTCTGTGACGAATTTACCCTTTGAAGCATTAATGAAATCCCAAATATACCATCAACTTTACTTATAATTACACATATGCC